>JACCIY010000302.1:0-86204 GCA_025506505.1 Flaveria sonorensis
TTTTAAAAAAAAATAGTATAATAATAAGAATACATGTTGCCAGAAACACAGTTTGTAGTTGAGTTAAACTCCTTCATTCAAACTCCATAAATCAACCAACATCTTTCCCCTCCATCTTCATCACCATAAATCCCAATTTCACTTTTCACACCTTCAATTCTCTGAAACCCTAAACAATTCAATCATCTCTCAATCTACAAACGATCAATTTCAACAAATTCCCACTCAATTTCGTAACAAATGCAATGCAATTACTGAACCACTAACCAGATCTACAAATACCATTTCGTGCGTTTTTCGTGTATTCAAGCTCGAAGAACTCACAGATTCAGCTATGGTGGCTGAGCCATGGTTAGTTCGATTGGGGAATCAAATGAGTTCGAATCTCAAGCATGCTCTACTAATCGAATCGTCTTCAAAATCGCTAACGAAGAACAACGAGAAATCAGCATAGATCGCCTGAAACATCGGTATTCTATCATTTGAGGTTGCTAATGTGATGTCGAAAACGGTTCATCTCCACAAATCGTTAGCAAATTCGGAGATCTTCAGATTGAAAAACGAAATTCTGAAATCCGTCGGCGTCCAAAACCCTAGTTTCCTCCGACGAAACGTATCTTCTAGACCTCGCGTTGTTGGAGAAGCTCGTGAGTTAAACTTCATCGCCGACGTCGTTTCGAGGTTGGGAAGAGGTGTACGGTCCCACAGCTCCAAGGTTTGAGCATGTGTATGGAGATATAGTAAACTGGAGCCATTGATGTAGGGGGATTAGGGTTTTTAGTGAAGGATATGGAGGCAATGTGAGGAAATGGAGAGATATGTTAATACAACTGCTAGTCTTTACAATGAATTGGAGGTTTGAGTGAATTGGAGGTTGCTAAGAGCAAATTTCAGCAGAATCAGTATGAAGAAAGCCGAAAGGTGTTCGAGCAGAAGGTGGTTTGGCAGAAGGAAGAATGTGAGGCATCTGAAGGATGTTTCTCTGTGGAATCAAAGTTATGATAGAGTTGTGGAGATGCTTGCAAGAACTGTATGTACTCTTTACGCGCGAATCTGTTTGGTTTTCGTTGATACGATTTCAAGAAGAGAGATGTTTTCGAGTAGTTCTGTAAATTCTGTTTCGGTTTCTAGTGCTAATTTACATTCCTGTAGAAGTTTATCGCCAATTTCAGTCAGATGACTCAAATTGACGAGTGTAGTGTGCAAAATCTGGTGGTGGTTTTAGGGTTCACAAATTGGATCAAGAAAGGGGAGGTATCTTTGTTTAAAGAAGATGATTTTAATTTTGCTTGTGGTTTGGGAGCAGGGAGATTGTTTATGGAATGTTTAAACAGAAGCAGTCATGTTTCAAAGTTGGATGCTTTTGATGATGGTTCTGTTCGTAAGGTGATGATCGAAGCAGTCAGATTTCAGGTTCATGTATTGTTTCAAGTAGTATACGAAAAGATATTAATCATTCAGGTTTTCGTAGTCGGATACCAATGATTGGAGAACAAAGACGTTTAAAAAAACAGCTTTAAACTGCTTCAAAGAACAGACTAATGTACAGCTTCGCAAAAAACCGTCGAGGCTCTGCTTGGCTTTGCATTATGCTAATGTTATAATTGTGATTGAAAAGTTACTTCAATACCCACATTTAGTTGTGAGGAGGCTAGAGATGATTTGTATCAAATGTTACCAACAAGCATGCGATTGGCCTTAAAGAGGAGTTTAAAGTCGTATGTGAAAGAATTAGCGATATATGATGCACCTCTTGCTCATGGTTGGAAAGATAGGCTTGATGAGATTCTTTCTTGGCTTGCACCTTTGGCACACAACATGATGGTGTGGCAAAATGAGAGAAATTTTGAGCAACAACAAATTGTTTCAAGAACCAACGTCCTTCTATTGCAAACGTTGTATTTTGCAGATAGAACGAAGACAGAAACAGCCATTTGTGAGCTTCTTGTGGGTTTGAATATATATGTCGTTATGAGCATCAACAAAACGTCTTATTGGATTGTGCAAGCAGTTTTGATCTTGAAGACTGCGTGGAATGGCAAACTCAATACTGAGCTTCATGGAGGATGTTTTGATTTGTGATTGTGAGTTTTTTTTTCTCTGCATCATTTGATACAATTAGTCTAGCATCATGTGAATACAATAGATTTTGGTATCCATTGTATGGATGAGTTGTTTTATGTACTTTGTTGTAAGGCATATATGTCTTTGCCTTTGAAGTACATAAATTAACTCGATAACCAATTTATAATGTATATTGTATAATGTATTTTGTGTCAGCTATTATACTCGTCTTCTCTTGTTCAATCTCTAGTGTTGTGTTATAACCGTTGTTAAACCTTGTTTTCTAAATTTAATCGACAACGTTATGCTTCATACCAGTTTGAATGAATATCATATGTATCCTGGGAAATGATATACTTTGGTGGTCAAACCTGTTATGTCACTTTGACTAGTGAATGATTAATTGATTTCCTTTTGGTACACTTCATTAATGCCTTACTTATTTTGTTAGACTACCTAAGAACATGTAATCATTCAAAGTGTGCATTATATCATTTCTGATTCTTGAATCCTCTAACATGCTATCCCTGCATCATTGATGTTCTCTATGGACCATATATTATTAGTTCTTAGTTTCAAGAATTTCTTTCAACTGCTACTTGAACAATTTACTTTATGTTTCAAGACACTGATGCACGACACTGATGCACACGACTGAGTTAAGACCAGTGGTGGGGATGTGGCTAGGGCGGGTGATCGGTTTGTGGGGTCCCCTGCAAATTGTATCAACTTCTGACTTTTAGTTGCTTGTAATCTTGTAGCTGGTAGTGGTTTAGTTGAAAAGAAAAAGGTTGAAACTTAAAAGTAGCTGAAGCAAGCCAACAGTTTTAAAACCTATATTGAATATAACTAAAACTATGGTGAGATGACAGCTTTAAAACCTTGATTAATAATGTTTATATTTTTAAACCAATTCTATTGTCATCTGAATCCGATCCGATTAATGGATTGATAAGATGATTGATTTGTTGTCCGGTCTAAACGTTGTGTCTAACACTTCTAAGTGGGTCATATTTTACTTTTTTTTGAACGGCAAATGTACGACCTTGCTTCGGAGGATAGGTGTTATCTTAATCGGGCTCACATATCCGTTTTCCAGCCGAGGCCCGCACCCCTAACCCCCTCAGGAGGAAACTTATTGCTGAGAAAACCCTGGTTTTCATGTCATGAGTACCTCATTTTAACTAGTTGGACTAAGGATCGTTGGTGGGTCATATTTTACTTAAAATGATACAACTGAAGGTGGACCAAAAGACAAACTGTCCCATTTAAATGTGAAATTGACCATTGACATCATCATGAGAGCATGCATATATCCCAAGCCTGCTGCTGAAATTCATAAGTAAACTTATGTTTCTTCATCAATGTACCATCTCCTCACCACAATGTACAAACCAATGCTGTGTATTGTTTTTGATTTGACATATTGAATGGGCTACTAAAGAAGCAAATCCTGTCTTACGAGGTCTATTAACGTACGATCTTCCCATCACAATGTACAAACGTGTTTTATTTGAGATATTGAAAGGGCTACTGTTAAAATTCAACATTAAAATGCTTGGTTTTGTACTCGAACTGTCGAACAAGGTCAACTAACCTGGTTCTATCTTGTAAGGGATAAAAGTACTAGAGATTTAGAGATTGACATTTTAAATGTTTCTATATCAAATGGGTCAACAAGCTGTATTATTTTGATAATGGGCCAAACACCACCCATAAGGCCATAAAACACTTGCAATGGGCTAGACGTTATAGTAAAACACCCAGTATGGCCCAATAGTTCCAAAGTTTCTTTACTCGAGTTACACTTATGACTTCTAGGTAATACCGATAAGATGTAGTGAGAGAGAACCTTTTTATACATCATATTAGGTTAGAGGCCGTGTGTTACGCGGTTGATTTAAACAATCAGACGTCCATCATCGAAAATTGACAATATCAATTTATATGTTTACAAATACACTCACGAGAACATTTATAGTCTCCAAAGTTTCTCATAAATCTCTAAACAATAAACACCTTTTTGTCACAACGTTTTGCGTCTCATCGGTAAAGTTACATTTTGATCTAAAATAAGTAATTTTACTTCGTCTGTAGTCTTTACCGTTGATAAATCAACATAATATATCATATTTGAATTTGAAGCAAGATGTATTTATGTTTAATGTGTGTTGATCCTATAATAAGCGTCCCTCTATGCACTTACACAATCATTCAATAACATAGAAACAAACCCCTTCACTATTAAAAATATAAACCATATTTTATACATCCAATGCATATCCACTTGTGGCTAATTGATGGTCCATAAGTCTATTTAGCCGTCCCTTATGTCAACTTGCTTTGCTTTTGTACAATTTTTCCCAGGCTGCAAACGAATTGAACGTTCAGCGAACAGTTCGTGAACTGTTTGGCGGAAAGTTCGTTTATGTTCGTTGTTTAGTAAATGAACGAACACGAACAAGAAATTTTCTTTCGTTTAGTTAAACGAACGAACACGAACACAAGCCGTGTTCGTTCGTTTATGTTCGTGAACGTTCGATAATGTGTTCGTTTATGTTCGTTAATGTCCGTTCGTGAACGTTCGATAATGTGTTTGTTTATGTTGGTTAATATATTCGATTATGTTCTTAAATTTTATGTTAGTTATTTTTATGACAAGTATGTCAAGTGTTTTTGGATATTATGTTTATGTTTATTTATTTTTTATAAATTTTGTGATGAATATGCTGATTTTATTTCTAAAATAAATATGTGATCATTTGTATTCGTTTGTGTTCATGGACTTCTTTGTGTTCGTCATGTTAATGAACATTTGTTTGTTTTCGTTTGATTTTGTTTGTGTTCGATTGCGTTCGGTAAGTGTTCGTGAACAGTTCATGAACATGTTCATTTCCTTAATGAACGAACACAAACAAGAAAACTCGTTCGGTAAGTGTTCGTGAACAGTTCATGAACATGTTTATTTCTTAATGAACGAACACGAACAAGACCTTGTTCGTGTTCGTTCGGTTCGTTTGCAGCCCTACCCAAACATATAAAATAACGCCTCAAACTATTAAGGGATGATGCAATGATAATTACTCAATCCCTTTATTAACAAACATATCAGGTTTGAATTCTGATTTTAGGTTCTCTAAACAAGTTGTTTACGTGACCTGCTTGACTGATAAAATAAAGTTGGGTTTAGTATTAACGAAATAAGGGCATATATCCAGCTATTAAAATAGGGGCATTTACATATTTCCTTTTTTTAAAGTCATTAATTACATATTTACCCAAATCAAAAATTAATTACATATTTCCCTTTTTAAAACACATATATTACATATTTACCCATTTTATTGAGATTATTATTGAATGATTATTTTTCTCGTATTTTCACTAAAATATTTTACACATTTCACTTCTTAAGATTATCAATGACATATTTCTTTAAGTTAGAGTCTTTTATGTAAAAAAAACAGCAAAATTACATATCATTTAAAACTTCATTTAAAAACAATAATAATCAATAATCAAATTTATATCTCCAAATACAAAATATAATTGTCAACAAATTTAAATAATTATAATAATAAAACATCAATATGTAAAAGTCTCTTAATAAAACAAGGTAAAATAGTTATTTGATATGTTAATTTTAATAAAATGAATAAATATATATATATATGTTTTAGGAAGAGGAAATATGTAATTGATTTTTTAGCATGATGAAATATGTAATTTATGATCTTAATAGGAGGAAATATATAATAATCCCATTAAAATATTATAAAATTTTGGTTTTTGGTCAGTGTTGGTTCTTCAACGGTTGATATTAATGGAAGTATGATAAATCTAGCTTGCATAGAATAATAATATTATCTATAATTGTAACCTTGTGACTTATACTGTCATTTTTTTAACTCGGCCCATTTTGACCTGTTCTAACTCGAACCCCGAATGAGCCAACCAAGAATAGTCATTTTTAAATTAGACCGTTTTGACCTGCACCCTCTCTAACCTAAAACTTGTTCTAACCCGACCTGTCTGTTTTGATAGATATACAAAATAGTTAGACGCTTCTCCAAATAAGAAAACAATGATCTAAAAGCCCTTTGTACAATTAGCACCCAATGAAAATAACAAGAGATGAACAATTAAACTCAAAAAAAAAGTATATAATCATTAAAGTAAACCTTAAATCAAGAAATGGACCAATGAGGATTTAAAGCCCCACTTGTCCTTTAAAACTTACACACATGGAAGTTGTCTTTCAACTTGATCAAATTCATGCATGCTTCTCTACTCTTTCCTTTCATCAATATTATTGTCAAACAATGCATGTTATCTCCCATTGGCATTAGGCTCTTTAAGTACAAACACTACATGACACCATGTGCATGTCACGTGCTATTTTCTAAGATTAAATAAAGAATTTGTTTTTCAATGCCATGTCATCATTTCCTAAAACATTTTCATGTATAATCACAATATTTAACAAAGATAAATTTTGCATACTCAACTTATTCATCCATTAAAGATTTCCTCAACGAGATTTATGACAAATCCAGTGCACAAGACGTCCGCATGCATAAAGTTCAGGTGGTGTCGGTCCACTTTAAGCTTGATGTAGCTTCATGTAGGAGATCAAATCTTTCATTTTCTCCATCTCTACACTATACATATTAATATCTAAAATATCCTATATTTCAGTTAGATATGTTAGCTTAATGATCAAACATGAACCATTTCTGCTTTTACCATGATTTTGACGTTGACTTTGACTTCATGAGACCTTATTGGCTTGGATCAACACTCTCCTTAGTTCATCAGCAATACCCTTCAAAAGAACTGGTTTCTGAATGATTCCGTTCATCCCGACTTGTATGCATCTTTCCCACAGATCTTCATCAGCACTAGCGGTTAAAGCAATAATTAAAGGCCAATTTCGGCTTCTAAACTTTCTTAACCTCGATGCAACTTCAAACCCATCTAAATCGGGCATGTGCAAATCCATAATCAAGATTTGGTAAGCAGATACATGTGGAGTGAGAGCTGTGAGACATTCGAAAGCTGAGGTCACGGTCATAACCACGCAGCCCAATTTCTCAAGCAGCTTACGGGTTACAGCCCGGTTTATATCATCTTCATCAGCTAAAAGAACTTGAAGGCCTCTAAAGATTGAGTTTGATTGTGGGTTGTGATCTGATGATTCACTGGTTTCAGATAACCCAATCATGATTGAGGGCCTAAGCTGGAACCCAAGAACAAGTGTCATGCTTTGATCAAACTCTACTGGATTCGGGACTACTCGAATGTTCCCTTGCATCATCTGCCCAAAAAACAACATTCATAATAAGCTAACAACATGAACAATAAACAGATTATTAGTAATATTATCAAATACAATGAGGGGTGACCAAATTGACATGTCTGGTAATGTGATGAATTTTGGTAGAAAGCGAAGCAGGTTTGGTTGACCCGAAACACTTTTTGACTACATGTATTGATTACAATTTACAAGAATAGCCTAACTATTTAAAAGAAATGATTTGAAAGGTTTTATGCATAAAAGTGAATTTGGGTCTTTTGACCAATTTGACCCATTTCCATTTTAGCTAACTTTTTTTAACTTGTTTGACTTGCTGGAAGTAAACGGGTCGAATTTTTCCCACCTAATAAAACTACAAAGATCATGCAACAGTTTTCTTGATAAAGATTCAGAAATATTTGAATGCTAACCTGAACCAACTTTCTGCACATACTGAAGCTCAAACTTTCCTCAGCCACCAATCTACGGTTCTCTGATCACTTGAAGACGGTTTCAACACAGAAAATGCATCATTTAACCCAATTTCAAACTTAACAGTGACAGAACCATCACTTGAATTTGATCTCCACGAACGCCATTGGTGATCATTTCTCCCAACGCTTCCTCTCTCTCTAGAAATCCTTAAAGTCAAGCATCCACCTCCATTACCCCAACCCAAAAGATTTCCAATCATATGCAAGATCACCTGTAACACCCTTCTTTCATCTCCCATTACGTTATCTGGTAAATACTTATCAACGTTTATGTCAAAGTCATAACCTTTATAAGCACACAAACACTTTGCAAGACATGCAGCTTCTTTGATCAAACTGTGAAGCCGAAAAGATCTCATTTCTAATAGAAACTTGCCATTATCTTTAGAATTATCATCCACCACATCATTAATCAGCATCGAAAGAACATTGCTTGTCTTGACCATTGTGTCAACAAGAATACGTTGTTGACCGGTTGGATTCTCATCTTGTAAAATTGAAAGCAAACCCATGATTGAATGCATAGGTTTTCGTAAACTCTTGCTCATAACTGTCTGAAACGAGCTTCTAGCTTGACTCGCCCTCATTGCATCATGTTTAGCTTGTTGTAAAGCTTGGTTTTGAGCCACTAATTTGTCTCTCATGAGTCTGGATTCTTCTAAAACCGCAGCATGTGAGAGGGCAACGGCTACTTGGTCAGCAACTACTTTGAGTATTTCAAGCTCTGAATCGGTCCAAGATCGAAAATTTCCACCAGGTAGAACCAAAACTAATATTGCATAACAAGCTTGAATCATCTCAGGGGTCCCACCTTTGAAGTCAGCAACTCGAAGCATTGGCATACGGATTGCAGCCGCAGCTCCTGGTTGACTCGACCCTCCACTGCTTAACTCAGCTAATCTTGATTCGGGTTCCAATAACTTTACTACTTCACTTCTTTTGATTTCTTGAACATCAGAATCACTGATTGGGATGCAAAACTGATCAATGGTTGCAGAATCACCCCCTTTTAATTGATGAGTGAGATTCATCTCCGTTTTAGCCTCATTTGGCATCCAAATCGCACAATTTTGCAAATCTAAAGTCTCGGATAACTTATCAAGTGTTGTGTAGAGAATCGTGTGGCGATCAAGAGACTTTCTTATTTCTTGTGTGAGCATACGAACATGCCACCCGGCTTCTTTTTGTTTCTTGATCATTCCCATTTCTCTACCAAGATCCCAAAACTTCTTTTTTAGCATAAATTCTCTGACTTTGACCTTTAGAAGCAATGGAATGAGAGTGAATAATGTAATAGCAGTTGCAAATGACACTAATGCAGTGAGGAACTTGAAAATGGTGAGTGCAAGCATTAACTGAAAAGGGTGTGCTTCGTATGTCCAACCGTTGAGCAAATGTGTCATTCCACATAGCACAATGAAGAGAATGAATTGAACAAGTACCCATTTGAAAGGCACATTTGAGCAGCTAACAAAGTAAAGAAGCTCAATTGGGATAGAAAAATAAGCCACTGCTATTAAGAAATCACTCACCCTTTGTGTTTCCATAATGTTTCGATACCCAAAGAAACCTTCAACCTCACAGTTACACCCTGAGTATCCATTATCAGACGCAGAAACACATACCAACAACAAGAAATGATCGCGAAAGATGGAAATCTTTTCGACATCTGATTCATCAAGCTGATCCTCCAATCCACATATGAACAAGTTCCTCAATCCCTTTGTTGCATAATCTGATCAATTCAAAGAAAATCCTTAATTTCTCCTAAAGTTAGCATCTTGTTCATCCAACAGCTTGAACATAAAACAGAAATGAAACAAAAAATAACAATCTCCACAAACCAAAACCCTTTCAGAAATTTCATCAAACTAAAACAGTTCTAGACTGCTTAATTTCAAACACAAACTTCCGCACAAAATCCGACGAAAAATTTAACAAAACCAAGAATTTCAAACTTCCAAGCAGATTGAACACAAGAAAGAAGAAATAATCACTGAAAAACCGAAAACCCCACAAACAATCGATCCAAAATTAAGCAAAAAATCAATAATGCAGGTATAAATCGAGTCGTACGGTCGTACCTTTCAAGAACACGTACTCACCGGAAATTCGTTTCTTCAGATCACAACAACATTAATGGCAAAAGAAAACCCTTCAAATTTCAAGACTCCCGAACTTCTCGAACACGACATCTGGTGTTCTCACTTGCTAATTGATCAATTTCATGAAGTATAAACAAGTTTTATGAAAAACCCAAATCAGAACAAGCTTTATATGATCCAATTGATGGAAATTAACGGGAAAAAGACGAAATTTTTGGGTTTGATTCTTTGTTTTGAAGTCTTTGGAGAAGTAGATGCATGAACCCACCTGGGTTTTTCCCCCATAAACAAAAGCCCACTAGTAGTTTCAAAACTGAAGGCTCGTAGGGGGGAAAAAGGTTGATCGAAGGAGAAAGAGACGCGTTTTTCGTTAGATTTGTCACCGCCGTTGGTTTGGTTTATAAAACGGGGATGGAAAATAACAGGAGATCAAGAAAAAAAATATTTTTAATTCACTTTAACTTGCATACTCTATAGGTTAAAAAAGTTAATAATAAAGTGTTTGTTGTAGCTCTCGTTTTACTGTAGGTTAAAAAAGTTAATAATAACATTTAGTGTTTGTTGTAGCTCTCGTTTTACGTAAAAAACTGATAAGCTATGGATTGTTTGTAGTCTGACGGACACTAAGCAGACCGTTTTATACGGTTTGAACTTGTGACCTTAAGTTATAAAACAACAACCTTACCGGCTCGTTTAAGTCCATTTATATACTTTAAAAATAAATTCATTGAGTCTTGTTTAGAAAAGTCTTTCTATCTGTAGGATAGAATAAGAGTTTGTCTATGTCTCTTCATTCCAGATTCTATTAGTAACTATACTATGAATGAGATTTATTTAGTATAATTGTTTATTTGTTTTGGTTTTTTGTTATATATGTGTGGTTTTTAATGACATATTTATACGAATAATGAATTTCTTAAGATTAATCAGGGTGGTTATGCTTTTGATTTTGATAAGTATTTTTGATTGAAACGCTAACTAAGGTTTTGATGAGTGGCAAGCTAAACTGGTCGGTTGGTTGGGTCGGCCGAATAGGTTGGTTTACAGGTTTAGCAATTCGTATTTCACAAATTGAAGTATTTTCTAATTGATAATGATGGTTTATAATTATAATACAATATGCATGACTCTATTTTAACTGTATGCGTGTGTTTGTGAACACAATTAATTTCAAACTTCAAATTGGACCAAATCATTAAAAAGGCAAACAAGTAAATTGAAACATCTGAATCTCAAACGGCCTATTTAAATTGATTTGAATAGTTTAATTGGTTTTAACGGTTTATAAGCATCCTAGCTAAAAACTAATTGAAATGATAAAAATTAAAAAGTTTGGTTGGCTTCTATACCCAATTTATTAGGTGCGAACCACCTTTCTTTAAAAAACAGCGGATTTAGTGTAGTAGTACTTGGTGAAATCTATCACGTGGAGTTGTTTGGTCTTGATCGGCTAATGCTATACTTTTATCCATTTTCTAATTATATAAATACTTATTGCAAAGCTAATGTTTCTAGATTAATAAAACAACAAGTGTGAGGATATATTTTACTTGTTATCCATTTAGCTTTGGTTTTCTTATAAATTTTGAACATTCAAAAGTATTTTAATTAGAATAATATGACACCAGTTTGTTGTCATTTTATGTATTTATTCTTACCGGCATTTTGCTAATAATACAACCAACTTGGCGATATTTTCTAGACAAACCTTATGCAACATTGAAAAGAATTATGTTTTATAATCAATACTTTATTGACCATATTAGTCGTCCTTCTATATACAATTCACCCAAAACTTAGATTTTTCAGGTAAATCATTCACTCATCTAATTTACTTTTAATTATAAATCAAAACTAATTTATACTAAAACATCATAGACGAAACTCGAATAATTGTTTTGAAAAAAAAATTAATCACTCTACCTGCGAATAACTTTATCATAAGATATAATTTTCCATCCTTTGGCCAAAATTTAGATACATACTTCACTTCACTTGCATTTTCTGCATCAGAATTATGTTTTATATCTATCTTCCACAAATTAATATTCTTCACAACAATTTATTTAGTTTTCATCTTCTATAAATAAAAAATTAATTATTAAATATATGCATCAACTGATAACATATGCAAGTTTATATATAAATGTATATAAAAATCTAAAATTACATTTTAAAAAATTAAACATAACTACAGTTTTATTTTATGATAGCCTTTTAAAGAATACTGTATTTAAAAGTTGATCCTAACGTCTCCTTCACTAGTTCACCCCCTCTTATTAAATTGCTTTTTAAATTTCACTCATTCTCTATGCTTTCTTTTTTTTTTTTTTAATTACTTTCACTCATTCTCTTTATGCTTTCTTTTCTCGAAGAAATGTAAATTTTCCAAGATCATAATATATATTTTTTTAAAAATTCTGATAATGTATACCCAATTCCTTAATCCCAAATGCAAAACTTTTCGTCATGACTTAGCTACCTTGTAGCTTTTTTTGTGTCAGAGACGAGGGGCCGAGAATTGTGTATTGGAGGGAACAAATCCGTGAATACGAACAAGGTCTTGCATAATTTTTCATGTCAAAGACATCCATTTTGGACACATTAAAAACGTGAAATAGTTGTTTATTTGAACAGGCCAAATGGAATGACATAAACGATAGACATGAATTAAATGGGTTGTAATCAAGTTGAAATCAAGTTGAACTTACAAATGTGGAGCTTTTGTATTTTGATTCTAATTTTTAACACGTTGACGAGTTACCCCTTTATTAAGAACTCAACATGTACACTATCCTTTTACTTAAAGGGTTAGTGCGTTATTGAGTGAGTTAGTCTAGTCAACTTGTTTATGACTCAACCTATTTAGACAAAAAAACTTTATTGTATCGTGTAAACAATTGTCACCCCAAATTAAAAACTTATGTACGATGCAGGTATAGTAGTATTCTAGATTGTTATATGATAAATACTTATATGTATAAACTTACCATCGACTTTTTATATAACCTTTTTGAATTTACATTATTGTACTTGTGGGATTGGATAGTCAATACCTAATAAAATTTAGCAAAAATAGTTTCAACAAACTATTTACTTCATGTCAATATTTGTATACTCCATTAGGTTCATTTTTCTTTCTTGAAATACTTTTAGAATTTTTCTGTAATATATGTGTGAGAATATAACTCATATTTAAAGGCATGATATCCCAAAAAGGGCATGATATCCAAAGAAAACTAAGTCTTCAACTTAATGATTTTATTTTCATTGAACGGTTCAATTAGGTGAAACTAGTATTAAGCCCCCCGCGTGCGGTGGGGGCATTAACCATATCAAGTAGCACCAATGTCACACCACCGTCAGCGACCACCAATAACAGAAAAACTTGTATTAAAAAGAGAAAAAATAAAACCAAACGAAAGTAGACATAAAACATTGAACCACACACATGAAACGTAAAACATTATAAACAATAACTATGTCGATCTAGGACCCACACGCTGCAACGGGGTGTTAAACGGTGAAAAAAATGTGTAACAACGTTGAATGATACGCACACGTAACGACGTGTAACTCTCAAAATTTAGACCAAATGTTGACCGACAAATTTGTAAAAGATGAAAAGTAAAGTGGAACAAAGATAAATGTAAAAAGTTGTAGGGGTTAAATTCTAAAAAATATAAAAAATTTGAGATTAAAATAAATTTTAAGAAGTTTAAATAGTTGTACTATGTGCACAAATATATATACATAGATGTTGGTAATTAGAATATAAAATATATAAATTAGTTTGAAAAGTTGACCCAACACTTAGGATTTTGTTGATCAAATGAGAATTAAGTGTACAACTTTTGAAGATCAGTGTACAATTATAATACATAAATCAAGTTGATAATTAGTATTAATATTAATATTTGTTACCAGACATGATTTGAGTTCTTTATGGTAACATCATTCTTTTGTCAAAGGCAAACCCTAATAAATGGTCCAATTTTGTTGATTGTCCTATGTCAAATGAAATTATAATTTTCATTAGGAATAAAAAACTACTAAAAGTAAAAAACTTTCATATGGAGGATCATGACAATGTAAAAGTAAACAAGACAGAAAACTTTCAACAGAAGAGAAGTATATTAGTATCTTACTTCACATTACTCTCACAAAATAAAATATTATTATTAACCATCTTAAGTAAACTTATTTAATATACGGTTGAATAAATAAAAAGTTTAAATATAATAAATATTTATTAATCATAAAATATTATAAGATAAGATATGATTGAATTACGTGTGAGTAAAGATTATAAGTAATAAAAAATGATATCAACTTTCTTAAAAATTGTTTTTGTAAAAACAAGTAAAATATTTTATTTCAAAACAAACAGCTTTTAAAAAGATGTTATTTTTGAAAATTTTCTTATTATAACTCTCAATATTAATTACTTTAGGTTTTAAAAATTTACTTTTTAAAATATCAAATTTAATATATTTCGTATTTTTTAAAAATTCTGATGTTTTATAAAATTTCTTATTCTATAAATTATTATCTTAGAAATAACATTAATAAAAAATCTCTTTCTTAATCTATTAAAACTATTTCAAATCTAAAAAAAAGAGTTAAATAATATTAATAATAATTAACGTAATTATTTAATAAGATGGAGAAGCGGGGAAATTTTGATGAGGAGAAATATTATGCTATCATGTGTCTCTCGTAGTTACTATTAATAGAAAGATAATCTATCTTATTTTTATTAAAATAAATAGTTAAAATAACACTTAATTGTCTTACTAATATGTTTAAATACTGATTTATTCTCAACTTTACCTCTTATCCTTTTTATTAATTTATATTAAAAACAGTAACATTTTCATCTTATTACTATTAATTTAATAACATGTAAATTACAATTGATGTCGTGTATTTAGATTTTTTATAAAACGACAACTCATTTAACTTACTTTTAATCTATATCATATATTTACATTGTTTTAATGGAGCATTATCACTCTAACCTTAATGATAGTGTCATTAGACCTAACCCTCCACACAAATTTTTTTTTTCAAATTGCACTTGAAAAATATATAAATTTGACCTAAGGGGCTCGAAGAATATAACCAAAATTTGTTAAATTAATTAGAATTTGTAGGAATTAAAATTTGTCATTATAATTAAAATTTGTGATGTATTGACAAAATAACCATGTTTAAGCTCTTAATTTGTTGTTGATTAAAGAAGTTGGAGTGTGTTTACGGGTTTGGTGGTGGTGGCAAAGGTCATGATGGCAGAGGTCCTATGGGAGACTACCCACAACAAATATGTTGTCACATGAATTCATATTCTTATTCGTATAAAATCAAACATGTTAGAAATAAAATTTAGACTTTGATTTTATTTGAAACGCCCTCAACGTTAATCATGACGTAATCTAAAAGCATATAAAACATTGTTTTAATCATTTTAAACTTTAGTAAAAATGATACAGAAACCTACAAAAAGTACTATGATGAAATAAAATAACACAAACATGCCACGCAAACGTTTGATATCAATTTACTATCATCGAATGGCTTGTAGTCTAGGACTCTAGGGCTTTTGATGTGTAGTAAAAATGTTTCTCTCCAAATGGTTGAGGGTCTTAATTTCATGATAAATATTGGTATAAATTTACAAGTATATTTAAAATGCGTGTGAGTTATCATTTCTAACAAAGAAAGTCAATTTCACAATCATCTCGATCAAGAACCTAAACATAAATTTGTGCATGTGTTGCACATGTGTGAAAGATTAAGCATGTGCGTGTTGGTCTATACTAGTGGATAGACTTATAATTAGTTATATATCATTTTCAGTTATGGTTGATACACAAAAGTAATGCCAAACCTTTTAAAACCAAAAAAAAATAAAAAAAACCTTGGACAGTTAAACTATTGATCAACAATAAAAGATCGAATATTACAAGTGGTTGCTTTAACTTAACAAAGCAAGTTAGAAAAACACCAGTAACATGGTTCACTTACGACCCCATAATCAGGGGCGGAACTACAGCCATGGGTACGAGGTCAAGTGACCCTATTGATTTTTGAGCGGGTAGTGTATCGTATAATACCAAAAATTTGGATGAACTCATAGTTTTTCAGGTGATGAACCCTTAAGTATTGTTAAGTTCTAAACACAATTGATTCTTCGAAGTTGGTTCACTGGTCGCGCGTATGTGTAAGAAGTTCTCCACTCACTTCACGTCGTGGGTTCAAGCCTAGCAAGGGACAAATTTTTTAAAACTCTTTTTAATACCTAAAATTGCCATATTACCCTTAAATCTTCTTTACATTTAAAACCCTAACCTAAAAAACCCCTCCCCCCAATCCCATACGGATCGACTGAATCTCAGTCTTCCCCCCTCCTCCAACCCAATCGCCATCACCATTGTTTCTGAGAATCTTCGAGACCTCCAGTCTCCGGCCGCGGCGACCACCAAGCTCCGGCTCCTCCTATCGGCGACTCCTCCATTCAAGGTTAGTTTTTCTAGATCGTGTTCAAGACTTGAAGCCTTAATCGGGTTGTTTCTTTGTTTATTAAATTTTTGTCCAGATTAGAAGATTCAAACCCTAGATTTATACCGGCCACAATGGTTATATTTAACATAATAGAAAACAATGATGAAACTTTTGTATGGAGGAAGCTTTAGCAGATTCATACAAGTTACTGATGTTGGTAACCGCTCAAGAGCTTCTTTAGAGGCACTACCGGCATCTCTATAAAAGCAATGATACAATAAACAAAAATTAGAACAGCATAATAAGTTTCACCATCAAAGGGATGCATCGTACCGTTGTATACAAAATAATGGTTCCAAGTACTTGAATCCTAGCAAAGGTCCTCTTGAGCATCCAGTCACAAACTTGGCAACACAGTTTATAACCCTTAACACAGTCACAAACAAGTTAAAATTGATTTCAATGCAAGCGGCAAATAATTTACAATAGTCAATGACAACTAGCTAACAAATAAAGATGTAAACAGAAAAGAGCTAAAAAGCAAAGTGTTAAACAATTAGTTTACCTTTTTAATAAATCTTCATAGGTCATTAGTTGTTATGCTCCTTTTTATTCATGTAATGTTGGTATGTTGTATTATAATCTGTGATGTTTTCTTTCTTTTTGTTTGTGATAGAGAGTAGACATGATGATCATCATAGATTCCTTGGAGACCACCATTACTCTCATAAAAAGTGAGATGAAGACTGTCTTTCTCTTATGCCTATCATAGATTCTAAATAAACCATCAGCACTAAGCCCTTCTTCAAATAATGCCACCACCAGGTTTGCATTCTTCATTAGATGTTTTCTTTCGTGTTTACTATAAATAATGTTGTTCTTGAGTGTGTGTGTTTCTTTTTTGTGCATTCCTATTTTTATAATTATTGGGTTCTTTGATTGTTATTAGTGATTTTTGTAGAAATTATAGTGATTATAGTCATTAATTTTGGTTATTAATTCCAGTGGTTCTAGTTAAAACTTGAACCAGCTCAACCCGACTTGATAATTTGTTCAATCTTTTAAAAAAGTTTCTCATTCTTATATATGATCAAATGACTTGAACATTGGTTCAATCCAACCAGACCCACCCGAACCGACCTAACTCGATCGGATGACCCGGAAATTTGATATTGTTTCGCTATATATCTAATCATAAAAAAATAGTGACCCCATAGGAAAAAATTTCTGGTTCCGCCACTGCTCATAATGGCTGTTAAGATCCGCTTTTTTCAAAATAAAACTATGATCCCTCACGTTAATTGTTACATTTCTAAATAATAAAAGTTCTCACGTTGTAAGACTTGTGAAGAACGATTGTAGTTGGTAAGAAATTAATATCTAAGAGTCAATCTTACTATACAATGTATATGACTATATGGTATGATTTTTGAGTGTGTTATGTTGGAAAAATGGTGAATCAAATACATTTACTTGAGTAAAAGAACAGTAATATTGTCACCTCTAGTTAGGATTGACAATTTCTAACACGAACCTGTTAACACGACATGATACATACGAAATTAACAGATTTCGTGTCTTAAATAGATCGACACGTTAAGACATTATAAAATCCATGTCTAAACAAGTTAAATACTTGTTAACATGTTAAGAACTTTTTTATAATTTTTAATTTGACTTTTATGGATTATTATTTTAATTTTGTTAAGGATTATTATGTTAAGGATCATGTCTTCATGTATTAGTTAAGACTTGTATGAACTTGCGGTAATTTCTGCATTAAACAGGTTCCTAAACATGTGATATTACATGTGTTCATAAATAGGTCATTTCATGTAACCTGTATTTTAACAGGTTCGTGTTCATGTTTGAAAAAAATGACACCATAAGTGATCGTCCCATGTTCGTGTCTATCATGTCAGATCATCGTGTCTTATCGTGTCGTGTCTAACATGTTATGCTAGCCCTACCTCTAGTGTGTTATTTCACACCACGTAAAATTTTCTTCTCCGAGACCATTAAACATAGAATGCGTGGTGTGAAAAAGCTAACATCAAAAAGTTCAAAATACGAGTGCAATTTCTGTCACTTCACAAACCTAATACAAATATTATGGGATTGGGTTTTTTTCTAAACGAATTTGGGTTAGTTTTTTTATCGTAACTAGGAATATATTTAGGTAAACAGGTCGTGCTTAGGTCAACTTAGCATGTTCACAAACTAGCACGTTCATTTTACAATTCTTCCACAAATATATTTAAATTAAAAGTTAAACTAATTGGAATTAATGTTAAACTTTAGAAGATAAAATCAATAAGCATCGGATTTAATATTTTAAACATAGTTATTTTATATAGACTTTTTTCTAGTTGTAAACCGGTATTTTAAAGTATCAATATGTAAAAAGTAAAATAAAATATAACTTTTGAGTTAAACGGTTCTCTCATCCTTTTACTTTAATAAAAGAATAATTATGGAGGACACGTGATAAAATCACATTTATTCTCACAAAAATTTTTTTACTTCTCTCTCCTATTAAATAACTACATTAATTACTAATAAAATTTTATTTAATTCTTTTTTAGATTAAAAATGGTTTTTTATTTTTAAGAAAGATATCATTTTATTAATGTTATACCTAAAGAAATAAATTTTTATAAAATAAAAGTTTTTTTAAAACATCAAACTTATTTAAAAATATAAAATATTTAAATTTAGTGTTTTTAAAAAGTAAATTTTTTATAAACCAAATAATTAAAAATGAGAGTTATAATAAGGATATTTATAAAAATGATAATTTTTTTAAACAAAATGTTTGATTTAATTTTTAGAAAAAAAATTTAAAAATTGATATCGTTGTTTTATTACCTATTGTTTTTACTCCTAAGTAATTCAAATCATATCTTATCTTATAATATGGTTTTATAATTAAGTAAAATTTTATTATATTTAATATTTTATTTTATTCAACCCGTGTAATACACGAGTTTACTAAAGCTAGTGTCATATAAAAACAATCATCCCGTGTCTACTTTTATGTGTGAGACAGAATTTACAGATACGTTTCGTTTAATGTTCGTGTTCATATCAAATTGTTGTGATCATGCGAACACCGACCAATTTGAAAACTCACATGATTTTAACGCAAAATAAAGAAGATGGGCTCTTTCAATTTTGACTTTAGGACACGTAATGTGTAGAAAGTTATGTTTATTGCGGCTTATGTATCACATGTGATTCACATATGGCCTTAAAAGATAAACGTGGGCATAACTTTAGGTCACTGTTTGAAAACCGATCTATTTAACATTAGAGTTTATTGTTTTATTATATTCACGATGCTGGAAACAAATATATAACACGAGTTTAATGAAAACAATTATTAAACAATTTAAGTTCTTAATGATATTCAGAAAATATTAAAAAAAAAACTCAATGTCAAACAAAGTTAAATTCTTAAGTTAATATTCTAAAAAATAAAGCCCCAAAATGGAAAACAATAATTATAATATATATATATATATATATATAATATATATATATAGATATATAATATATATATATATATATATATATATAAAACATAATACAATTATAAAGAAAATTATCAAAATTTAAGTAAAATGCTAAACATATTACTTTCAAATGTAAAATGTAAATAAAAAGATAACTACAATATAATTCATGCATAATATATATTACAAAACATATCTACCGTTCTTTAATGCTATAGGTGGGTTTTTTTCTTCTTTATTATGTTTTTTATACAACACATTAAGCTTAATATTCTGAACTTCATGAACTTTACGCCATTTGTACCACACATGGTAGCCTCCTTTATGGTCCATTGCCTCCACCTTTGCTTTACTCATTTTTTGTCCTGACAATCCTTGCAAGGCTCCTCTCCTCCCGGCAACCGTTCCCCTGCACGACCGCGTTATTCAAGCTTTCGGTCGCCGATGATTCTTCACCTGACCTTTCACACCTTCGTATCCCTGATTTCGCGATGTTAATTGATTTCTTTCGCCTCTCCCTTCTCGGCTGGTGTTCGCATGTGATGTCTTCGCATCCGCTTGCGTAATGCATCTTTTTAAGGATAAACCCTAAAACCCTTTTGTTTAAGGCGTCTTTCATTGTTTAATATAGACATTAATAGCCCGTTTTCTTTTTTGGCCGACGTGTGCCTGTAGAAAGCCCGAAAGAAGCTCTTTTGCTCCACTAAGAGGCTTGCACACTGCTTGCTAAATCTTTTGTTCAACTATAACAATTATCTAGAATAGTTTATTGAAAAATGTAATGCCAGGTCTTAATATTTTGTAACAAGCACTCTCAAAAGTAACTAGCTATGTGTATATATGGATGCTAGTGAATCGGATAACAACACTTTGAACAAATAAACATAATCTGTATAACCTCCAACGAACCAATAAAAGCCCCGCCTTAAAGCACGGGGTTCAAACCTAGTTGTGTAACAATATATATCTTATAATAAAAAAACTAACTATGCGTCACGTCTGTATTGTCACATGTCGTTACATCTTTCTTAAGTTACAATGAATTTAGAAACTATTAACTCATATAATTACAATAAACATTCTATTTATGATCACTAATTATTTTTAAATTATATGACATCTTTTCAAAAGTTATAAAAAATGCTAATTATGTTAACACATAATGATTAAGTTATTAATTTTAATTTTACCGCTAACAATTTTTTTGATTTATTAAAATAAAAGTTTTTTCATATTTTCTTTCGAAATAACTTTTTCTTTTAATTAATTTAAAAATTCATAACGTTATTTATATATTTTGTAATGTTTATTTTTTTAAAAACCTTTCATTGATATGGCTTTTACGCATCCTTTGTAGCCTTCATTACCATTACACGAATATTTACATTTTATGAACAATTATGGTTTAATTTTAACTGTTTATTGTTTTAGTTACGTATCATTGTTACATACTTTTGTAAATTTTATCAAATTTTGTTCGTTACTTGATATTTTTTTAATTTTTCTATTCAACAATTCTATCTTCATTTGTTTTTATTATGAAACGACATAATATTTTGATACTATATTATGATAATATTCTTATTTTAATTTATCTTTTCAACATCATATATATATATATATATATATATATTACTATATACTATAAATTTATTTACTTATATGTCATTTTAAGTATTTATCAACCCGAGTAACACACGGGTCACTAACCTTGAAAGAAATATAAAAAAAATGGTGGACTTGCATACCTATGACACAACACGTGACAACCATTTACTTACACATTAGGCATTGCTTTTTTAACTTTTTTTGCTAGATACAAATGGATTGAGCAAAACAGTTCAATTAATATCAATTTACATGTCATATTTTTTAGAAAAAATATTTTAAATAACTTATTATCAACTAAGTCTATGATTAAATGAGTTATAGCCCAACGAATAAATTAAGCCCATATAGTTCATGGCCCCCCATTTACTAGATAACTATAGGGTTGTCATAACAAATCAGACATGACACGATAAAATACGAACACGATAAGTGTTAACATGAACACAACACGATAACTAATCATGTCATTTTTTCCAGACGCGAACACGAACTTGTTTAGAAACAGGTTACACAATAAGACCTTTTACAAGATAAAAATCACACGTTTAGTGAAACAAAAATTAACTGAAATCCATCAAAATCCTGAATATCCCATAATCTTTAGCATGATAATCCTTGATATTTTTGAAACAAAAGTCAATAAAAAAGTCTATTTTAACCGATAACATAGTTTAAAAAGGTAATATACGGAGTACGAAGAGGGCTCAGGCGGAGGCCGGAGGCTCGGTCGGTGGTACTGTGATAGTCGTATTCGATTGAAGAGGTTGGGCAAGGATAAGGTTTTTAAATTAAACATGAAAAATAATGACATATATCAAAAATATATAGATTAACTATTTTAATAAGCTAAAAATATAAACAAGTCTTAACATGTGCGTTAACAGGTTAACAGGTGTTTGATCTGTTAAGACACGATTTTTATCCTGTCTTTAACGTGTCGACCTGTTAATGAAACGGAACCTGTTAAGCTTTTGTGTCCCACCCCCTTAATGGGCCACGTAGGCTTGTATGCTCCGATGCGTGGTACACCATAAGTCATAACACCAATAGGCCTTAAAGGATGTACATGTAATAGTCAGCTAACTTTATGAACATCTAATGTTTAAGAAATGATACCTTGACATATATTATGTTGGTGGCCTAGTGGCTTACTGGCATTGATGATTACTCTTACAAAAGTGACATCGGTGGGTTCAAACTTTATTAATCAGGTGGTATTTAGGTATATAAAAGAACTGTCATTGTTGTGACAATTTAGGACATCTAATATCTATGTAATCAAGCTCATAGCTTACATGATTTGTCTAAGGAAACTGTAGTTGGATTGAGTTCTTCGTGAAGTGCTTTAAAAAGAAGGCCTCAAGGTTTTCTATTTTACTTTCCTTAAGATGAAGCTAGAATTAAACTTCAAGGGATGGGATAGTGGTAAGCTAAGGTTTTGAAGATCACCTATCAGTGCAAGCTATGATTTGCCTAACTTCGTTGGTTAGTAGGGTATTGACGGGGTCCTAGAGTTTAAGGTAACATAATCTCCTAGTTAACCCAAAAAAAGGTGAATCTAGAGTCGTGAGAGTTTCACAGCAGCGGAGTGAGATCTCAATGTCTCATGATGATAAGGATATGTACTGTGAAACTCAATGAAGTGTTGAAGTTGTTAGTTCAAATGACTAGATGACTGGAATTCAAAGTCATAAGATTGTAACACTCTACCATTTAGTTATAAGCTGGTCCATAGATGTACTAATAGTAGAATAAATGAGCCGTATAAATGAGTCATTTCAGTTATGTATGCAGGCCATAAATTAAATGATACACTTGATACTCATCAAGAAATAAGTTTTTGTCAACAACACAATGGTTACATAGCAATGAACTACATCTTCTGTCTCCAATAAATTTCTGAAATCTTTTTTTATCCGTTTAAGATTATCATCTAATACATAACAAGAAGCTTGCCGAAAGACAACATAATTATACAAAATATAATCGAATAGCAACTAACACGCGACAAAATCCTACCTTTGTCCTTTCTCAGTATCATGCCATCGAGGACCGGATAACCCATAAAAGTGATGTAAAGCGCGATGAAAGTTTGTATCAAGATTGCGCCAATCATGTGCTCTTTATGAAGTGTTATTTTAACAATCCCAACTACAAATGCTAGAAGATTGAGGATGACCAAAGAACAAAGTGGAACAAGAAACATACTTGAAGTTTGGAAATTGTGTATGCCCATTTGGTATAGTTTTACTTCACCATCATTAATGGCTTTATTTGTTGGTGTGAAATTTGCTTCTTTCATCCCAAGTTTTTCCATAATTGCATAAATGCTTCCATAAAGATTACATGTGATTCCCTTCATCATCCACATCCTTTGCTCATGTATCCATGCTTGAAGTGAAACTCCTGAAGAGTGGATCTCCCTTATGTGTTGTAGATTTGATGATACAAACACATAGATAAAGACAATGAAAAAGGGGCTAATAACCTGCATGATTCACATATACATGTTACCAAAATAGATCTTAATTCGTTGTGATTCACAAAACTAAATATGGTGCTTGAAAAGATTGATCAATGATTCCAAACCTTGGGATAAATCGTGATGTCGTTGAGCAAGGAGAGTTGTGGGATGGTGGCTAGAATCCATAAAGGTAAGAAGCTAAAAGGAGAGGATGCCAACCATGTGTAAAAGAAGCTATGAAGAATGGGCATTCTTAATGGTCCATAAATAAGGGGAGAGGACTTTGATAGTGCAACTTCAATCAACCCTGCGTTCCATCGCGTGCCTTGAATCATGACATCATTAAAACTCGTCGTGCCCGATCCTAGAAAAGATGGCCGCGATGACATACACAAAACTGAGAACCAGTGTTTACAGTGCATATTGAAGCCTGTTAAGAAGTCTTCAACGACAGTAAAGTATCTAAAACCAACCTGCAACATAATAGATGGGCAGTACAAGTTTTGTGAGTTCTAAAGTTTTTTTCTACTAATAGCGAGATCAGATAAACCACAAATTATATAGACAGATGGTTTTCAAGAGGTTATAACAAGAGAACAACGAAAGTAGGTTTTGAACCTAAGACCTTTGTTAGACCGCGTCACCTCTCAAAAGTGTTTTTTTTATGATATCGAAGTGTTTCAAGTTAAAATCAAACTAATATATACTTTTATGCCAAAACTTGTGAATCAAAGTTAGACTTGCCTCTTTCCCCCATTTGGTGTCATTTTCATAATCACAAGAGGCTAAAAGCTTTGCTTCTTGCAACAATTCATCTGAGAAGGCTTTCCCACATTCCAAATTTGCATTCGATTTGTTATGAAGAGATCTGATGAACTCGTTGGACGAACCAAAAGTCTCTTTGAGTTCGTTTAAGTTGATGTCTGAAACAATACACAAAAGGAATAGTATTACAAATCAAGAAGGAACACAAAGTGATGGTGTGAGTTTAGATCTACAATGATAACTCATAAGTAAAGAAAACCTTTAACTAATATATTTAAAAAGTGTATATCTGTATTATAAGGTTTGTTGTCATTAGTATCTCTAACTAGTATTTTATCTCTAATAGTCTGCGATAAAGAGATTTTCGCTTGCACAATTTAAACGACATCTATTGTTACGAACCTTCTAACGTTGAAGGTGGCCCGTATAGTGCTTCTCTCTTTAAGTAATAACCGGTTCCACACAAACAAGGTCCTTCGATCCCATCCATTCCTTGAAGAAATGTCTAGTTGATGTCCAAACAAGACGACTCGTTAATAAATCAAACGCAGTATATTTTAACGACGTAATTGTGGCATCACATACTTGATCATAATATTTAGACTTGCTTATCTAGCTAAATTCCTATTTAATTATTTATTTTGAAGTTTTTTTTAAATATATAATAAGTAGATAAACAGTTTTAATAAGGAATCATAAACAACCTGTATTCATGTAGGTATAGTGTTTACCTTAAAGAAATGTCTTAACTCGCTCTCGTAGATATCACGTTTACTAATGTTATGAAATGTTTGTGGGAATTGGACAAAAGCAAGAGAAGAAGATAGTTTCGGGTCAAGATGGAAACACATAGCTTGACGAGCTGAGTTTCTGTCATTGCAACGCATGTCACAATCCAAGCCTAGTATATACGGTGAATTGCTTATCGAACTCGACACTCTTAGCTGCAAGCATATATTTGTATATTAGCGTGCATAAAAATAATCACAAGTAGGGAAGACAAAAACAAGCAAAGACGGTTATATGACCGTATCATGTATCAAATTCAAAGCAGCTGCTACAAATATATTAAGTAATTAATTCTTGCGATTCTTAACATATTATTGGTTATGAAGATATACAGAGAGTGTAGAGATAAATACAAGGACGTTGAGGGCTCCGGCCTTAAAATGATGAGGATGAGTAGGTCTTTTTTCTCGAGAAACATACACAAGAAGAGGTATCTTTCTTTGATCATGAGTGTTCTCATCAACCATCACCTGTAAAACAAAATTAGATTATTATTTAAGTTCATGTTACGAAAAGTTTGTACCATGAATGATGAAAGGAATAATTTGCGCAAAAAGAATGTGGGAATATTGTTTGAAAAGGTTAAAATATGTTAAAGTAGACAATAATCACTTGCAATAATCACTTGCAAGACAAGTGACTCACTAAGGATCAATTTTGTATTAATCAGTACGTAGGTGGAAATGGTTATCGACAATAATTCATCGGAGCTTTGATGGAAATATGTTCATGAGTAATCTGATATCCGACAAATCATTAACACATATTGATGACGAATTACCGGCATATCACCATGGGTAAAAATAGGTTTTTTGAGATTCAGATGATCCCAACAGTGAAGTTCCGTCAGAAATATGGCCTTGTTTAATCTGATTTCTAATTGATCATCAACAGATATTACCAACGAAATAACAACATATCACCATGAAAAAGGTTTAGGTTTTTTGGGATTTTGATGAATCTGTTGATGATCCATCTGACAAAAATCTTCCGCCCAAGAAAATAGTTGTAGTGAAAGTTATAAATTTATAATAGCAAAAAAGTATTATTTGTTATGATAATAAGTATCTACATTTGACAAAACATGTTAAAAGTGGTTAAAATGAAACTTGAGATATATTCGTATGTATTAAAAGTGCTAAATTGTTATATTTCATCTTCTCCCTTAATCACTAATAATGGAATAATAATATTTACTTACCTCAACGACAGCAGAATGGTCTTTATTTGATATGCAGCTTTCACTTTCTGAAATTTTAATCATTTTCCGAACAAATGATTTGTATTCTTCCTACACACCATTAAAACCCAAGATAATGGTTAAATACAATATAAAACTATAGGATTAATCTCGATGGGTTAAATTACAGATAATGAGTAGTTAGTAAGATTAATGGGCGTAAATAATGCATTAGTTTATTTGATTCAAAGTAGTGGAGTCATGGGCATGCTATTTTTCTTTAATTTAATTGCAAGAGTCTTATTATATTTACGTATATAGTACAGGTAATGAGTGGAAAAAAGAAGTTAAAAGCAATAAATAACTTTCTTTTCATGTGTGTTTTTTTTAATGTGTATTGAAGCCTGAACCTACAAAAACTCTACTTGCGATCAAGAGAGTGACATGCAACAAGATCTAAAGATCTTTTTGGTTATAACATTTGTAAGTTTAAAACAACAATTTTACGCAATGGGTACAAAACAACGCCTAGAACACCAGAGGTTTTTTGGTGTCCCACTTAAGACACCAGAGGTTTTTGGTGTCACATCAAACACTAAAGACTGATCTTCGTGATTAGATATTCTGGTGTCCTAAGCGTAGATGGACAAAGCAAAAAAGAAGCCAACATACCGTAATCCTAGCTTTCTCTACTCGATACTCATCACCGTCCACCACAACTTTATCATCAACCTCTCGTCCAGCGAAATAAGCATCTGGGCAAATCGACTCCACACCATACTTCTTGCAAAAGGGCACCCACATGGTGGCAAACTTCCAAGCTTCTCTCATGGCTTCCAAAGTCCCCGAACAACCCGCATCATCCGAAAGATAAACCGAAAGCTTCTCGGGCGGATAATTCAAAGCCATAGCTGATATAACCGTGTTCATAACCCCCAATGGCGGTTCCTTAACTGGATCCGCCGTACATATCACCACATCAATGGGTGGGAGTTGGTGGTCCTTCGGCAGTCTCTCTGGGAAAACAGTCCTGGTGACTGGTTTCCACATGCAAGAGTACTGACGAAGGACCCAAAAGAATGACAGACCGAGTTCTGAGACGAAGATTAAGATATGAGGAATGAGAGGTTGGGTTTTTGAGTGGAGTAAAGTGATAATGGTGGAAATTCTAAAGGTTATGATGAGGGTTAGAGCTATGGTGTGAAGGAGTAAGTATAATCTATTAATGATTAGTGTTGATATGTTGAGATGATGAAGATGAAGGGGATGAGAGGTAGTTTCCATTTGGAGAGCAATGGGTATGCAATATATTTGGATGTAGTTGCTTCTTATGGTTTTATATATTGGGCTAGTGTATATATGGTTGCTTGGAGAGCACGCAAAATTGACAAATAGTTGTATGTGTGCTTGCTTGGAGCTCACGCCGTACACCAAGTATGATTTGTAACACAAGATCAACCCAACATGAAAGTGTAGGTAAAAATCACAAGATTTCATGTAGGTAAAAAATCAAAAGATCAACTTAATTAACCCATTTATTTATGCTTTTTATATCTTTTTGAAAATGTGTTATATTAAATAAGTACTTAAACTCTTTTGAAATGTTTAAATTAATAAATTGGCTGGTAGATTTAGAAATTTAAAGTATTAATATGTAAAATAAAAATATAAGTAAAGTTTTTTTCAGGTTAAATCTGTCGTGTTCGTGTTTGTATTAACCTAAGAATGCACGTGTCGTGCTTGAGTTCATGTTTGTGATTTCATATTTTGATTCATGAAAACTTTACAAGTTTGTTTGGCTCGACCCATCAACCCGCAGATTCGATACGTTTAGCAACTATTCGCATACATGCATGCCATACAAAGCAAAATCTAGAGAATATAATAAAATAAAATATAATTTACTTAAGAAATTTTAAAAACTATCCCGATTTTATATATCAGAGGAATATTATTTTATTTTACTTCTATATACAAGAAAACACCACAAGTTTTAATCACTCGCATACTAGTCTAGATCGGTCAACGACGACTGCCAAACGAAAGGCACATGAAGGTAGCGAAGTCTCGAAAGGACTATAATAGCTCTATATGAATTAACAATGAGGATATTTGGCCATTCATAATTTAGCCATTTAAGTTAACTTTAATTGAATTAAAAATACTCTACTTCTACTTCTGATTAATTTGGAAGTAGTCTCGCAATCATTGTTATTAGGTTCTGATCGGACCGGTTGGATCGGGAATTGGTTGGGCCACCTGATCGATCCACCCGAAATCGTTTTCTTCTTTAAGAACTGGCCGGTTCGAACCGGTTCGGCGGTTGGACCGGGAACCTGGTCAGATCAGATTTCTAATTTTTTTTTTATTTGTTTTGGATTTTAATGGGTTCGACGGATGGTCTGATGATGTATTACAGTGTTGGAATATAATTATTGTTGAGTTTTATATATAACTATAAAATATACATATAAAATACTTATATTGAATTGTACATATAACTATATATATATATATAATATAGATATATAATTATGAGATCATCAGGTTTTTAAATCCGTCCGACCGGTCCAATAAGACGACCAGTAAAGTGACCGGTTTGCTGTCCGATTCGTATCTAAAAACATTTTTCATAATAGAATTATCAAAAGGCTACCAAACAATACTTAAGAAATTAATCTAACTACTTTGGTTTACTAATTAAGTCTTTCATTTATATAAAGTGTTACTACAGTAATTTATATATTTTTAATTCTAATACAAAATAAAATATATTGATGTCAATTTAACTTGTTTAAAATAAGATGCATATAATTCTTTCTTCAATATATTGAATGTATTTTGACAAATTCAAAAGTTAACAAGTTGTTTTCTTCATTATGTTGAACTAGCAAAATTCCCCAGCGCGTTGCTGTAGACATTTTGACTTGATGTTGGTTTTGCCATCACATTAATCCACGTCAAGTCACCAAATTCAGATCGTACAAAACAACATTAAGTGGCGATATAGAATACCAACCTCTTAAAATCTGAAATTGCTAATTTGAATACAATCAAGTTAATTTAGTAACAATCACATACCTTACGCGATAAAGTTTATATAAGAGCATAACTAATATTAATATGAACTAAGCTAATATTATCTTCACCCTACATCAATAAAGATCATTAACATTATAAAATCTTTGCTTCCTCTACATACAACATTCTGTAATGTTTCTTAAGCAACACCTGACTTCAAGGCATCTGTAAATTTTATAATTAGCATGAATATTAAATTTTTAACACAATCATAAGTAACTTGAGAGGTATATAGATCTATAATTAAGCTTGCCTATCCCCTAAGTAAAAGCACTGGTAAAAATTATCCTTTTCAGAGCATATATATATCACATGGAAAAACTATGCAGAAACACCATGGAATAGGACAATGAATGAGTCAAGAAGCTTACTTGCAAAAAGATCAACTCTTTAATTCATTTTTACTGCCCTTTTTGTTTGCATGCATTACAACAACGTATTTCCATTCTAAAATCACAAAACAAAACATATATGTGATTTCTTATAATTAATCCACCTATTTATTCGATCATAAAAAGACATATATGTGATTTCTTATAATTAATCCACCTATTTATTCGATCATAAAAAGACATATATGTGATTTCTTTTCTTTAACCTATCTATTTATTCAATCTAAGCACCACCTAATTCTTCAAAAAATTGTTATTTAATTGGACAGCAAACATTGTTCAATAGGTATTGGCACCTGGATGATCAAAAAGAACTTATTAACTCCTATCAGATTTCCAAACCATTAGTCCAAGTTTTTGTTAGAGTAAAACCCAAACATTTGATGATTCATCTTTCAGATGTAAATGTCATATGTTTGTCATGTGCAGGATTCTTGTGATGTCAGATCCAACAAATTTCGGTTGCAAATCAACACATTCTATCTATTTCCTAGTTGAATGATGCAATACAATTTAGCTATCTACATTAAAATCAGATGTAGCTGGAATGTAAGAGGGTAAATTACAAATGATAGAAGTTATAAAGACTGTTGCATTAGTGGTCAAATAAATGTTAATTTCGTCATTTTAATTTGCCTAACACAGTTTTACTAATGATTCTACACTGTGTTATAATTATTTGTTTCAATTGAAAGATTGTATGAATGTAGAAATACATCAGGTGTTTTGTTGCATTGAATAACAAACCAAAAGGTGTTATGCTGCTTTTATTTGAAATAGATTCGTTGGTGAAGTAATTTTGTTTTTTATACATAAATTGTTTGACATTCATAAATTATGTTTTCCAAACGGGTCAAATGAAGTTTGATATAAATAATGAGAAAAATAGTTGTTTAAAGAAAGCCAAGAAAACTCCCTAACACATTTTCACCTGCTCAACAATGTCACACACATGAAAGGCTCTCCAAGTGACATCTTCTCGCTGTCCATGTTCGTTAAGCTATTCATTCTTCATTCACATGCCTCAAAATTACCCTTCGTCTAACCATTTATTTTACGAACTGAAAAACAATCAGCATCAAGAACACATGAATTTGTTGAAAATAACAGAAGGAATCAACATTAATCAAAGTGAATGATTGAAAATGACCATTAGAGCATACTATTCTAGGAGAAACGTCATCACTGTAGAAGAGTCACTATAATCTATATGACCATGGCTCTCAACTTTTGTAAAATTCAATGTTGCAGCTACAAATTCATCATAATAACATAGTTATCTCTGACAAAGAACAACATATTTGTTATTTGTTAATGATAAATAAACTTAAAAGTTTAGGCATAATATATACCTACATATTGCATTAGATCATGAATATCATATTCATCAAGATCAACACCAAATCTCTTCAAATCATAAAAAGTTGTATAAGACTATCATTTATATAGATGATGATTCTCAACAAAAAAATGATTTCATCAGAAAAATGCAAGATCTGGACACTAAAAACACACAAAGATACCCTTGTGTACATCGACAACGACTACTTTGATAAGGTATTTAGAGATGTGAAAATGTTAGTTCATCAGCAAGCAATCACATAACCATTCGATCCCTGGGAAACTCGCAAGCAGGAAGTCACTGATGACAGAGTAACAAAACGGAGGTCTGGAAGATCCGGCTTTTGAACAATGGCATCAATGGTGCACTCAAAGTAGCAATCGTCCCTCCCCTTGTTCTTATCGCTCCTCCACCACTGCTGTTGGTCGAGAATACACCGAGTCTTCACCGGAACTTGTACCTACTAAGTGCGTTTGAGTTAATGATCATAAACCTACAAATCAAAATTCGAATATAGGTTATCACCTAGTTTATAGCACGAATAATCGATCATAAGTCACATTATTGAGTATTGAGAAACCAAATTATCTTCTTATTTATGATCATTCACGACTTAATACTTCATCACATAGTCAAATAAATCTAGAAAACAACTTTAGTTAAGAGCCAAAACATAAATAATAGAAACCCCATTAACAATTTCAATCAAAATCAACCAATAGCACATATAATCAAAGAAATAATCAAGAAGAGTACCTTCAGGCCATTGTATTTATGGAAGACGTGAAGTTGTAGGAATAAGTATAACACTTTGTCTCTAACAACAAAGTGTTGTAACATGGTACTTGATAACACTCGTAAATGCACACATAATCCATTCTCAAGCAGGCTTCCTCTTTTGGACCAGAAACAACCAGCACCTTCTTCTTCTATGGCTTCCTAATATGTTATAATTAGTAAAGATCATATGCATGTATTTTATATATGAATTTTGTTTTGTTTGAGAACAGTTCATGTGCACCACTCTAGCATATACTCAAATAATAAAGTGCATGAATGAATGAAACTAAGCGAATCAATCTGTGTCAATTTACATAGATTTGAGTGGATTCAACTCTCCTCTCTCCTTTCTTTCTGTCATATCTTTCATCTGATCTCGTGCTTCTTCTCCGTCTACAATTTTGTGTTGTGCACCAGCGTAATCGTGAGATCAGAACACTCTGTGATCACTTGATCAGGTCATGTGTTTCTTCACTCTAACTGTTTCATGTTCAAACATTTTATTTTTATTTTATTTTCATTTTATTTTTTTCTTTTTTTCTTGGTGTGTTTAATCTGTGCTTGGGGGTGTCAAACAATAACAATGTGTCTGGAAAACTGTGACTAAAGCTAATTATACTTGTGGTCACAAGCATAACGATTTGTTTGGGTGACAGTTAACTTGGCAATTGTCATGGCATATGTAGTGGTAACTGACATGGACTATAATGATAACATGACATGTCGTATAAAGTGTTATGGACATATGTTATGAATACATGTGTAGATCAAAGTAATTAATTATATGTGTAAGTAAAAGTGATAGCTGTGTGACATTGATTTTAATATGTGTATAAAATATAGATATGTTGGGAAAAATAAATTATGTATAGACATTAACTATGATATATACAGATGATAAACTTCAAATGCATACAATTTTTTTTATAATCAAAATGGATCTAGCAGGAGATCGACTAGACCAATATTACAACACCAAAGATTTATAAGAGAGCAAAACAATTACATTGCCATTTTACAAAGGTCAAATCTGCACCATTCTTCCCAAGTCACCATTTTTGCTTTCGCACGGTTCTGAATCTAAATGAAGGCATGTGTCTTCACATCTTCGAATAACACCTTCAGAGAAACCGACCTGTTGTTATTATTTCGAGTGTTCCATAGACTCCACATAGCCGTCATTATAATAGTAGTACATAATGGGTCCTCATCCAGCCATCGGTCGACCCAAAACATAATGTTTCGCCCCAAACCAGGGATGCCTTTGATAACTTCGATATATCGATGCCCAAATAATTTAAGGAATAGGTATATTGAATATTTGTTTCCACGTTTAGACAATCGAATAGGAATGATGTTCCATGAGACCCAATTAATTTTCTTCTTGTCCGAACCTCCACCCATAGAAACGTTCTTCTCATGCTTTCAAGGGAGTTATTATTTGTGCGGGAGCCTTATAAAGTGAAAAGTAATACGTGGGTAACGCATCATTAAGTACCGCGTTTATTAGGACAATACGACCCCCATAGGATAAAGACAGCGGCTATGAAACATATCCAAATTGCTTTCCAATTTTTTGTGAGATTCGTATTAGCTCCAACCTGTAACCCAAGATATTTGAATGGAAATGAACACGATTTACAATGAAGAATGTTGGCGAGTTGCTCGTAACAGAATGCTCCACACAAACACCATACAATTGCTTTTAAGGGGGTTTGTTTTCAGGCTAGAGATCAAATAAAAACACCTCAAAATTCTGTTTAGATTCCTGATGTTAGAAGATGTCCCTTCACCAATGAATACAACATCGTCAGCGTAAAGAAAGTGGGAAAGCCTTGGGCAATTAAATATCATCATCTTCTTCTACGAAATCCCAACAAAACAATCAAAACTACAGTATTATAATTACAAAACTATAAAAAAAGTTTAATCATTAGGGTAGTGTTATACTAAAAATAATGTTTAATCTAAAAGACTAAAAAGGATTGTAGGGCGTAGGCTTGACACGTGTCCTTCTATTGTTTTAAAGAGGAGGGCGTTTTGGTCATTGTGTCAAATATATCAGCTTATAGTGTCTAATACGTTTATTGTGTCATATATTTTATATCATTTGTTATGTGTATTAATCATTTGTGTTTTACATTTTATACTAATTTGTGTTATTTTGTCATTGTTTTTGTAGATTATAAACTTGTTATCTATCATTATGTTTTATAATTAGAAGTACACAATGACATACTCACCAATGTATTTTTAAAACTCATAGTGTTGAAGATAACACAATGTGTTATTTTTGTTATTATTTTTCAATAGATTATATAAACTTGTTATCTATTATTGTGTTTTACTATTGGAACCACAAAATTATGTTATTTCACCAACGTATTTTTCAAAACTCATAGTGTTCAAAATACACAATAATGATCAAAAGATACAATGAGCATTGTTTTAATATGTTAGATTAATTAGTTGTTAATTTATTATTGTGTCATACATATTAGAGATACATAACATGTTATTCCATCATTATATTTTTCAAAATTTATCATTTTAAAAAAAATAATAGTATTCAGAAAAACACAATAACTAACAAAAGACATAATGAACTGCACTAAAGACAAAATGACGAGATATAAGCTTAATAACGTTAATTTTTTTTAATCTTTTGATATAACAATACTGTACTCGTTTTAAAGATAAAAAAGTTCATTTTTATGGTGTAATTTTTATAAAAAAAATAATGGCGTACATAAAGTTTAGAAGATTAAAAAAATGGGAGAATTTGAAAAATCAACAAAAGTGGTTATTCTTAAATTACCTATCTAAAAAACTTTTTTTTATAAATTGATCTCAATCATTCATTAAGTAAATGGATGGTTGAGATTACTTATTACACTTTTTAGTTTTAGAATAATTTACGTTTAAACCTTTTCCTAATCATTAACGTTATACTAATATATAAAAATGTCATAATATGGTTTTACCAGCTTTGACAGAAACTTGTGGCAAGCCGCTAGCTATAGGAGCAACAAACTAATATATAATATTAGCATTATTAAACTACAATCACCTTCCTTATTGTATGATGCAAGGGTTTCTCATATTCCTTCTTTCTCTTATCAACTTGGTCAACACATGGTATTTTTTCTTGTAACTTCGCATATTTTAGTTAAAATTTAATTCATGTCCAGTTATTTAATTGCCCATTCTAATTGTCCATATCTCATCTACATATCCAATTTTTCTTAATTGTTTCTTAAACCAAATTTATAAACCATCCACATTTAACATGTAAACATCATCCCACACAATATGATTTTGAAGAGGGATGGCGCGACAATCTCCCAAACACATAGAGGATATTTCAAACGATGAACTGGGGGAGCACGATATTTTTACACATAGAGGATCCTTCAATCGGATCTTATCTAGCATTTGGAACATTTGTATCAATTAAACCAATTGAACCAGTAGTTTTATATTTTTTTATCTAACAAATGTTAGTCTTTAAGTTATTTAACTTTTTTCTTTATTATTTTAATAATTTTTTGATTAAAATTAATTAAATATGAAATATAAATACAAAATTAAAAATAAATTATTTTGGTAAAGGTGATGCGTCATGAGGGGAAATGATGAAATATGAGATGACACTCTCCTTGATAGGAAAAACTTAAGAAAATAAAAAAAAAATGGATGTGATGCTAATATGACATATAAAGAAAAAATGAACTCCCTCTCCTCTTATAAAACTTTTGTCTCGAAATACATTTTGATGGTTAATGTTATAATTCTCAACCAAATAGATTTTCAAAAATTTACTTTTATCAAACTAACGGACACATATTCTACAAGTAACTAGTAAAAAGTTGTTGAGTCTACATGACTTCGGCCATGCATACACAAGTCTCCTACAAATAGTTTGTTGCTAAGGCAAATAATCACCATACCATTTATATTTGATTTCGATAGATGATTGGTGTCGAAGCTCTTATACATAGATTTCCTTACGTTACACTTTAAGCTGGATAGAACAAGTAAGGGTATCGTATCAACAATGAGTGTATAGGATCAGCTACCAATGTTCATTGATAAAAAGGTAGTTGTACTAATCCAACATGCTTCAAGGGCTCTATGATTCAATGGTTTAAATCATTGTTGATTTCAATGTTAGTTTAGTTTTCTTAAACAACTAGCACACCCATCTAACTTATTTTAAATTTACACCACAACTAATTTACAATAATATAACATACTTCGAAGGAGCTTTACCGATATATATTAAAATGGTTTTATCATTGCACTCAGTCCCCTACCCCCAATATTGATTTGCTTAAATGGACATAAAATTGTTGTGTGACACTGACTCGTGTGTGTGAACTTTCCCAATTATTAGCTATAGCCCAATCTCGAACTAATTTTCAGCCCATTGCTTTGTATTAGTTATCGGCCCAAATTAGTCTCCATATCCTCAAATAGACTTGGGCATAAAAACCGGGTTCGGACCCGACCCGGTGGACCCGACCCGGAACCGGGTACGGGTACGACCCGGTATATGCATACCCGGGTTGGACCCGAAAAAAACCCGTAGGGTTGGAACCGGGTATGATTTTCTAGAATTTCTTAGAACCCGACCCGACCCGACCCGGAACCGGTTGAACCCGGGTTGGACCCGGTTTCGACCGTTTTTTTTTATTTAAAAAAATGGCCGTTTTTTAACGGCAATATAGCCGTTACCTTCGATTTGTGACCGTTTTTTTGGTCACTTTTGCCCTATAAGTTAGTATAAATAGGTGTGGGTTGATATGGTTTAGTACCCAAGTCTCAAACGCAAAAACATACGCAAAAAACGCAAAAAATACTCTCGTTTACTCTCGTTTTACACGTTCACTCTCTCGTTTTACACTTTCACTCTCTTCAATCTTGATATGGCTCACTCACAATCTTCCGTTGGTCAAAGTTCGTCCAACGCTCCAACCGTCGTTCGTGTTCTTGCACACAATCGTAACATGGATGTTTGGTGCAATTGGGATATGGTTGAGTTGAGTGACGGGTCTGTAAAGGCTCGTTGCAAGTTTTGTGGAGCTTTGCTTGCTAAAGATTCTAACACGACTTTAAACAAACACATTAGCAAGAAGTTTTGTAAGTCGTTGAAAAGTAATCCGGATTCGCAACAAACACAATTGGGTGGAGACGGTGGAATCTTTAATTACGATGTTAATACGGTTCGAGATCAAATGGCGAAGTTCGTGATTCAAGAAGCTTTGCCTTTTAGTCACTTCGACAATCCTCGGTTGACCAACTTAATTCGAGAGACGCTTCAACCTCGTTACACTCACGTAAGTCGTACTACACTTAGACGTTATTATTTAAAATTATGGAAACAAGCAAAAAATGATTTAATTGTATTATTTGAAAATTTAAATACCGGTGTAAACTTAACTAGTGACGTTTGGTCGGCTCCACACGGTTTACCCGAATCGTACCTTTGCGTCACCGGAGAATTTTTGTTTTACTTTTTAGATAATGTAATAAGTACTTTTAAATTACAAAATAAACTTTTTTCAATTGCATTTGATAACGCCTCTAACAACACAACCGCGGTTGAAAAATTAAAATTAAAATATCTTCCGATTGCAAACGGTGATTTTTTCCATACTCGTTGTGTTGCACATATTATTAATTTAGTAGTGAAAGACGGACTATCCGGGCAATATGTTAATGACTTTATTACATCTTTTCGATTTATGTTACATGACTTTTTAAAAAAGTAGAAGAAGATATCAAGATTATAAACAACTTTGTAAGGATACGCACTCTAGATTTTTAGGTCCTAATTGGGATGTACCTACTCGGTGGAATTCGACTTGTCACATGTTTGAATGTGCTTTAAAACAAAATGGCACTTTGAAAGCTTTCATAATAGTCTTTCGGATAATGATGAAGCCGACCCATTTCCGGATGCGGGTTGGGAGAATCTTCAACGTCTATCCGAGTTTCTTGAGGTTTTTAAAAACTCAACAACAAAATTATCGGGATTTTATTATTCCACTAGTTATTTGGTGCTTCAAGAACTATATTTTATGTCTTTGAATTTTAAAATTTTTCAAAATAAAAATAATATGTTTAATCAAATGATAGAACCAATGAAAGAAAAGTTTAAAAAATATTTTAAGGACTTACCACCTGTTTTTACGTGTGCCGCCGCTTTAAATCCGTTTCTAAATGTTGTGGGGGTTGAATGTTTGATAGATGAGATAAATGACAATTTGGATATGCATGACGAAAACCCTGATTTTTCAAACGAGGCAAAAGAAAATTTTAATCATAGTTTGAAAACAATTTATAATTTTTATTTAAATAGATATGGGCCTAACGTAAACATAACCATGTCAAGCGGATCAACCTCAAGTGCTAGTACCTCGCTTAAAGACCCTGTTTTGACTATGTTGAATGTTGTTCGGGATGTGACGGCTAAACGTCAAAGGGGTAACACCCCAACAAGTGAGCTCGGTAGATATAGTGGAACGGATTTTATTTCCACTATGACTACCGAAGATTATCGTGCATTCGATATTTTGGCTTGGTGGAAAGGAAAAGAATCTCAATTTCCGATTCTTTCTGCTATGGCCCGTGATTTACTAAGCGTCCAAGCTTCTACGGTAGCTTCGGAATCTGCTTTTTCTCTTAGTGGCAGGGTAATATCATTACGAAGAACAAGACTAACTCCGGAAGCAGTGGAGATGTGCATTTGTTTAAAGGATCACTTAGACGCAACGAATCGTATATAAGACCAAACAAGCCTCGAAGACGAGATTACACTCGAAGCTAAAGTACATGATGAAGAGGTAGAAGACGGAGTATCTTCTGGCATATCCGATGAAGAATTAGCATTTGATCAAGCATCTCGTAGTAGATAAAATTAGACGATATTGTTATTTTTAAATTGTTTTAATATATATGTCTTTCATGTTCTTTTTAAATTTCTTTGTCATTCAAATGTTTTATATAAAAAGTATTTAATATTTGTATATTATAAGTGTAACATTTTCTGCTCAAGATTTGTATATATTTATATATTAAGTTGTTTAAATTTTTGTCATTCAAGTGAACCCGGTTAGGAAAAGAAAAATAAAAGAAAAAAAAGGAAAGAAAATATAAGAAAAAAAAAACATACGACCCGATGTTCGACACACACACAAGAAAAGAAAAAAAGAAAAAAGAAAAAAAAAAAGGCAAAAACCCGGTTGAACCCGGGTTTCATACCCGAACCCGACCCGACCCTACCGGGTATACCGGGTAGGGTTTGTATCTCGCTGAACCCGACCCGGGTTCGTACCCGGGTTCACCAATACCCGGGTACAAAAAACCCGGTTGGGCCCAAACCTAGTTTGTACCCGGGCCCGGGTCCGGCCCAAACCCGTTTTGTGCAACTCTATCCTCCAATGGCATACCAATATTTAAACCTACAGAAAAACATATATCCTTCATGTGCAAAATATAAGTTTGCTTTCAAGATAGGCGTCATCGTGTTGCACCATCATGGTTTCGAACGAGCTTAAATATAAACTTTCTCGTGTTAAAAGTTATTTCATCGTTCTAGCTTTCGTGTTTTCTCATAACCAACAAAATATAAAAGATTTTGAAAACATTACTTTTTATGATAATATTAACACAATTTTAGCCTAACTAATATTCAATAACGCATTTATAAAATGATCGATCAATATAGAAACTTACAAATCAACTTCCAAGCACTTTAGTAATATATATAGTAACTTTTGACCATCAATAGTCATAACAATTGATTTAATATTAAAATTCACAAAGATTCAACATTAGCTCAACTTTGACCAAATCTAGACTCTAATCCTTGAATTCGAATCAAACAAAACATCTTTCTTCGTTATTAGACCATAATATACCTCAATTTGGTCCTTAAGCTACATGCATACTCAACACTTGTAAGTAAATAAATGTGGTGTTTAACCTTAAATGTCATTGTTCATGAGTATATAATTACATCAAACAAGTAGGTATTAACAGCACTCCGCAACGGATTTTACTAAAGTTTAGAGACCATATGGTAACTTCATTAAAGTTTAGAGGTAGCAAAGTTTATTAGTAATTGGTAATTACCCGAACTCCGAGGAGTTTAATAACGTACATAAAATAAACATGACATGAAAATTGGTTACAAAAGAATGAAATATAAAACTTTGTGTTAATATTAAAAAGCGAAAAACTTAGGGTTGGTTAGAAAATAAAAAAAATAAATTTATAAAGTTCAGGGACTGTATGATAATTTTATTTAAGTTTAGTGATATCAAGTAAATTAGTTAAAAAAATAACTTAAATAAAATCTAGGTGGTAAAGGTAAAATTTCAAAGTATATAATAGTTTTATGGGAAAACTTTTATGAACAAATTGTAATATAGAAAAGTTTTATGATTTAATTAATGAAACCTAATATTATAATATTTGTAAAAGTTTATACATAATATAAAGTAGGATTGGATACCTCACGCGTTGTCGCGGGGTCTTCTTGTAGCGTGCAAATTATATTAGCACAAAAGAGTAAGAAATTAATATGGTTTGAGAATCGAAATGACATAATAGTTTTAAACATAAAATACATTGACTTTATATATTGATCAAAGATTATACAAAAAAATAGTTTGATTAGAGATATACATAAACTATTTGATGTACCGACACACAGTTGTAGAAAAAGTTACGTATAAACTTTCATAAAGTTAATAGTAGTTTGTTTAACTTTGGAATTTAATCATAAACAAAGATTTTTGAAAAATATTTCTTAAAAAAATATTTTGATGATTATTACAATAAATATAGATTATATGTGATCGACTTCCTCTAATATGAGTCCCATATCCTCCGCACACATATTTACATATTTCGAGTTTTCAACTACTATTTTTTTCAATAACCACATGCATCACGTGCTTGTACCTTCTGCATTCCTTTAATAATCTGGTGCATCTCGTGCTTGTACTTTCTGAATTTCTTCTTTACTCACATATTTTGTACTTACCTTGAGTGGTATCAGTACGTTCAAATGAAATCTTACTCCATCATTATTACTTTCTCGGAGCATTCATAGAAATCTATGAAATCACATTTGTTATTTAATTATCTAATATTTAACTTCCTTGTAACAACAAACCCAACTCATCATCATCATCATCTTCTTCTTCTTCTTCGCTAGAACACCAACCTCCGTCGTAGGCCACCACTGCAAACATAAACCACACCACCAACAATCTACAACCCATTTGTTTTCAATGATTCAACCACCAAAACAACATAGTTCTGGCTTCAACTCCTCTCCACCGCTACAACCACACCCCAAACTTTTTCAATGTTACAATAATCTTCTTTTTTCCCAATCGTCTCCGGTGAAGATTTACCCCCTAGATCTTCCCTCGTGTTGGTGCTACAGACCACAAGAACCACCACACCCGTGTTGGTTCAAAATCACGATCGATTCCTTCCGCCACCCCTAACCGAACCGCCTCCTTGATCATCATTGCTTCATCGACATCTTCACTTTTGATGTGGGAAAGTGAAATATTCTGAATAAAAGGTTGAAGATGTTCCACCTTTTGTACCTTTCTGATGATCTTTTGTAAATTATGTAAACTGTAGTTGCCAAATTAGAAAACCATTATAATGTCCTGTACAAACCGACATAAGGTATTAATGTTAATAGAATAGAATGGATCAAAAATCCCTCTCCGTTCTCATTCTCATTGATAATATATAGAACTAAATGTTACACTTTGCACCCTTGCACCATACAAGAATATAAACATATAAATATTATTCTAATATACCCCCTCAGTCTAAGGAGGAGATTCATGAATGCTTAGACTAGAACGAAATTTTGTGAACAAGACTCTTGGAAGTCCCTTGGTGAAGATGTCAGCGAGCTGGTACCGAGTGGGCATGTGAAGAACTCTAATATTACCCCGTTGAATGTGTTCGCGGACAAAAATGAATGTCAATCTCGATATGTTTAGTGCGTTGGTGTTGAATCGGGTTTCCGGTCATATAGATGGCACTAACATTATCGCAATAGACCACTGATGTCTTCGCAATAGACCACTGATGTCTTCGTTGGTGGTCGGCCGAGTTCTAGAAGAAGATTGCGAAGCTAGCTTATCTCGGCAACAACGTTAGCGACAACACGATATTCAGCCTCTGCACTGGACCGAGAAATGGTTGTCTGCCATTTTGAGGACCACAAAATCAAGTTGTCACCTAGGAAAACGCAATAACCGGATGTAGAACATCCCGTGTCTGGGCCCCGGCCCAATCCGCATCAGTGTAGGCTACCATGGAATGAGGAGAGCTGGGTTTTATGTGGAGACCCATGTGCAAAGTGCCCTTAACGTATCTCAAAATGCATTTCAAGTGTTAAAATGGCCAACCCGAGGATCATGCATGTGCACATATATCCTGCTGAACCGCATAGGCAATGTCCGCACGAGTAAACGTGAGATATTGCAGAGCTCCCGCCAGACTGCAATACAGATATGAGTCTGAAATGGGTTCCCCGGCTTTGCTGCTTAACTTTGTTGCCGTGTTAACCGGTGTATGAACCGGATTACAATGAGTCATGTTGGCCCAATCGAGTAACTCTGTGGCACAACGGTCTTGAGACAAGAAAAGCCAGTGTGGTGTCCGACTGGCAGAGATTCCAAGAAAGTATGATAGGGGGCCCGGATCCTTCATGGCATATTCTGATGAGAGACGATCCAGAATGTGCTTCTTTAGAGCTTGGGAGGAAGAGGTGAAGATAATGTCATCTACATATCAGAGAATGTATGTTGTGTCGGACCATGACGGTAGATGAATAGAGAGTGATCCGAGGAGCTGTGACGAAATCCCAAGGTGGTGACATAGTCGGTAAACCATTGGTACCAAGATCTAGGTGTATGTTTTAAACCATATAGAGACTTCTTTAGGTGACAGACGTGATGCGGGTGTGAAGGATCTCTGAAGCCGGCAGGCTGATGCATCTAAATTGTTTCGGACACGTAGCCATGTAGAAACGCATTTTTCACATCCAACTGAGTAATATTCCACTGATGATATAGGGCAATAGAGAGAACTGTACGAATAGTAGCGTGTTTAACCACCAGACTAAACGTGTCATGACAATCAATCCCAACCTGCTGAGAACGCCCATCACAAACAAGCCGCGCTTTGTAGCGCTCCAGAGAACCATCAGACCTGGTTTTATCCTTAAATAGCCACATGCATCGAATCACATTCATGTCAGATCGTCGTTGAACAAGTTCCCAAGTATTATTATCAATAAGAGCATTAATTCATCTGTCATGGCACGGTTCCATATTGGGTTGGCAATGGCTTCAGCGGGGTTTTAGGTAAGGGTTCAATAGTAGAAGAGGAAGTATAGAGGTTGAAAGGGGTTTTCGGCTTAGAGATGCCTGACATGCTTCTCGTATGGATAGTTCTAATAGGCGGCGGGGGGTAAGATGACGGTGGTGGTGGTGGGTGGGGAGGTGGTGGTGGCGGGTGAGGTTGCTGGTGGTTTAGGGTTTGATTGGGCCGAACTATTGGGTTGGGGAGAAGATGGAGCGGTCGTAGGTTGGTGGGTGGAGGGCGATGGGTTGGGTGAGTTTGTAGTGGGTAATGGGTTGGTGTCATTAAGTTGACCTGGGTTTGGTGTCGGTGTCGAAGTATAAGAAACGGATTCCCATATGGTAGGGTGAAGAACGGATGAGGAAAACAAGGAGTGAAGAAAGTCATAGGTTGAAGGAGTGGAATAGAGTGTGGCAAATGGAAAGACAAATTCGTCAAATAGGACATGATGAGACAGGATGACTTTTTTGGAAGAAAGATCATAACACTTATATCCTTGGTGATTAGAAGGATATCCCAAGAAAACACAGGGTGTAGATCGATCCTGAAGTTTGTTAATGGTGGTGGATGGAAAAAGAGGGTAACATAGAAAACCAAAGACACGAATGTGAATGTAGATGGGAGATTTGTGGAAGAGAAGGGAAGTGGGTGTGACATGATGTTTTGTTTTTATGGGAAGAATGTTTAAAAGGTAGGTGGCCATTTGGAGGGTGTGATGCCAGAAAGTGGTAGGGACAGAAGAGTGAGTGAGTAGGGTGCGAATGATGTTGTTTATGGATCGGATCTTACGTTCCACCTTACCTTTTTGAGGAGAGGTATGAGGGCAAGAAAAATGAAAAGTCATTCCGTGTTGGAGATAAAATTGTGAAAGGCTTTGTTGTTGTATTCAGTGCCATTGTCACACTGAAAGGCTTTGATTTTCATATGGAACTGGTGTTGATAAAAGTATTAAACTGTGTAAGAACATTGTAGACTTGAGATTTGTTTGCTAACGGAAAGGTCCATAAATAATTAGTATAATCATCTAGAAACAACACGTAATATCGGTGACCTCCGGAACTGAGAACCGAAGAGGTCCAAACATAACTATGCACAATCTTAAAAGGTAAAGAAGTAGTAGATAAAGAAGCATAAAAAGGTAGTTTAACATGCTTGCCTAAAACGCAAGACTGACACAAATGTTTATTAGAAACTTGAGAAACAGAAATAGAATTATTGTTCTTTAAAATACATAATAACAAAGAGTCTGGATGGCCTAAACTGTGATGCCATAAATCTTGAGACAAAGCAGCAAAAGCGGTTGAACTTGTGACTTTGGTGTTGGGCAGGGACAATTGGTAAAGATCTTCGGTGCTATCACATCGGAGGATAGGAATCCATGCTAGTAATCCTTCACAAGAAAACCAAAGGAGTCAAATTCAATAGACACCATGTTGTCTCTTGTAAGACGTCTAACGGATAATAATTTTTTTGATAATTTTGGGTGCATGTAAGATGTTGTTAAGTTGTAAAGGTGGAAAGGGTTTTGATAAAACAGTTCGACCGGTTCCGAGAACGGGTATATGGACACCGTTGCCAACAACAATATGATTAGAAATGCTATTATTGTTGTTTAATTTGGCAGTGGATCTTGAATAATTCGACCCAAGAGGCGTATTGACCGCTCTCCGATTCGAGCGTGATGGGGATGTAGTTTCTAATGTTGGTTATGGTGTAGGCGGGATGAAGAGGAGTTGGCGTGGTGGTGGTGGCGCCGGGATAATGAGGAGTTTGCGTGGTGATGGTGGCGCCGGTCATGGTGGCGGCTGTAGGGTTATGGTTGGGAAGGAGGGAGAAGGGATGATGTGATTGGGAGAGATTTTAAGAGAGGAAGGTAATTAAAGATTTGACAGCTCTAATACCATAATAGAATGGGATCTCCATTCTCATTCTCATTGATAATATATAGAACTAAACGTTACACTTTGCACCCTTGCACTATACAAGAATATAACCATATAAATACTATTCTAATAAATATATATAGTAATATACACATAATTGTGTAACCTTGAAAGTGTTTCATGATTGTACCATTAAAATCAGGTTATAAGTGTGATCACACCTAGTGTACCTTTAATTCGCTCATGATTAAGTTCTTAGCAATACACTTGTGTAGCTATATCTTATGGTTGACAAAATAAATCGATTGAGATATGCTTCAATTAAATCGATTTGAGTCTTTGAGGTGACATATGCTTCAATTAAAATGATCCAGCTTTCATCATATGTGATATTGTTGCTAATATCAAAGTTTATACATCCCTAATTGCTCTTTTTTTTATGTTGTTAGACGGATGTGCATTTTTTTTAGTAGTCATATTGCTAAAAAATTTATAGTTCACGACTTAATTTTGTTTGAGATGTTACATCTTTCGTGGAAGATAACATCTATTGCAAGTAGAGATAAAGCTAGGAGTGTAAGTCGTGACTAGTTTAACACGTTGCTAGTTTGAGTTGTTAAACCTGAATACGAACTATGTATTTTTTATATAAAAACATTAACACTAACACAAACACACTTAAAATCATGTAACTAGACACGACCCATTTGACTTATTTGTCTAAATGTTTCATACAAGTTGACCAGTCTACCTACTTAATCAAAGGGGTTAAACGGATGAAGTGATGAACTTAAACAAGAGTTGTTCAATTAACCAAGTCAACTCGAATATAACCATTTTATTATTTTCTCAAAACACGACCATGAGTTAGTTATGAAACCAAAACATGACTATTATTACCACCCTAGCAAAAGTGCATCGTGTCATGTCAGATGGCCCGTGATGACACAATACGTTTAACATGTTTATTAAATTTGACCAAGACATATTTAACTATGTGTCCTTTACTTAAACACTAACATATACGTATTTAATTGCATGATACGTTTAACACAAATGAATTTAATCAATTCAATTACATGAATGACATGTTACCATAATGAAATATCAGAAGTTTAACAATAAAAACAACACAATATTTTTACACGATTATTCACATGACTTTAAACACACTTTGAACGTAAGAGCTCAAACACTTCACACATGCTAATAGTAAGTAGATGCACTTAGGGTCAGAAATATAAAATAATGCAATTAATTATCTAAAAAGTTATAAAACTATATCATTTTGATAATCATTAACGAGACGTGTCCTCTTGATACGTTAACTTGTTTTACATGATTACTTAAATTAATCATTTGTGTCATAAACAGGTTCAATAGGTCAAAGTCCATTCAGACGCATTTTAACCGTGTTTTTAACACCTCAACCCATTTATGACCCTAACTTGTTTATCTTGAACTTTTAATTATATGTTGATTCATATCATACCAGCGAACTATCCCTAACTGCAAGCTCTAGATGACATATATTATGTAAATTCCACCCCTCTGTAAATAACATAACACCCTATTTATGTAAATAAATGCAAAAACTTAATTGGACATTCAATGTTAAACAAAATTATATAAGTACTTATAATTAAAATAATACAAAATTATAAAAAAACAACAAAGTTGAGTTTCATCAATACCTTGTACCAACGTATTGAAAATACATTAATATATTAGCTTTAATAATACAAATGTGATAAAACTTTACTAAAAAGACCATTATTACAATTTATTTTTGAATAAAGAAATTAAATAAATATATTCAGAAGAAATAAATCTCAAAGAAAATGTTTTATGACAAACAGCCCATGTAATAATACCTACACCAAGAATATATTTATATAAAAATAAATAAATTATTTTGACCCTTTACTCTGCTGCTTCTTCTTGTACCTCAAATCTCTAACTTTCTCTCTCTTTCTCTTCTCTGTTTTCTGTATCCATCTCCCTTCGCCTCTTTCTTAGACCTAAAATCAGCTTCCACCATCGCCATTAATCAACCTCTGCTCACAGGTTTCTCTATTTCTCATCGCATCATCGATCCATCAAGCTTATCAATCTTTATGTCTTGCTAATTTGAGATTCTTATCCGATTTGTTGTTTTTGATTAGGGTTTGGGTTTTCTTTGATGGGTTTGCATGTAAATGATCTTTGGTGGTGATTTGATTTGTGTGTGAATTTGGGTAACAAGTTAATCGGAGTTGTATGGGATTTGGGGAAAAGGGGTTTTGCTAATTGCGTAGGAATATGATAATTTAATCGATGGTTGTCTTATTTCCACATGTTAGTTTTATCTACTTGTGGGTTTGATTTAATTCAGCTCTTTTTGTTAGTTTGATTGGTGGGCTGCTTTAGAAAGAGGGTATTTAGGGTTTATTCAAGATTTTAATTATTTCATCACTTCATGTGTTTATAATTTTTATTGTGTTGAGTTGAAACTGATGAGGTTTGAGAGGTTGATTACTTGTGGTGACTGATGATTTGGATTGTTTGCAAGTTTTGATTTGAATTGTGTTTAATAATTTCATAGAGGGTGTGATGTTCTGATTGCTGTGTTTGATGATTGTTGTTGTGTTTTGGTGTTTTTAGGTGAGATTGGAGGAGTGTTGAGGGAGTTGTGAAGTGGGATAATGGCGGGGAGTTCGAGTGAGGAGTCTGGTGTTGGGAGATCATTAGAGGGATTGTCGAATGGACAGCAGCGGTCTGGGGAGGCGTTGGCGGAATGGCGGTCTTCTGAGCAGGTGGAGAATGGAATTACCTCAACATCACCGCCATATTGGGATACTGATGAGGATAATGATTGTGGTATGCTTCTTTTTAGTTCTATTTTTTTACTTTTAATCTAGAGATAGGTATAGTTTACATATGTATATAAAGGGAAGAATCTTTTTGAAAGTAATGTTCTTTAGTGTGTTGGAGAAGTAACTCTTATCAGGAATTTAACTTTCATCAGTCATGCTAATCGTTAAACATTTAATTGAACTGTAGACTTGTAGTGATGCCTCTGTATTCATCTTTGAGAAAAAGTGCAACTTTGGACACCCTCTTTTTGTATTAGTTTCCTTCTAAAAGATACATATGTATATGTGTGTGTGTGTCATTGCCTCATGGTTGCAACAAGCTGAATCTTGAAATCCACTTATGCTCATGTTTATGATAAGTAACCTATTAAACTAATTCTATTAAAATATAACACAAAATAGTTGCCATAATGTTTGGAGAGCAATATATACGCAGTTGAAACAAATATAGTTCTTAACTAAGTCAGACTAGTTTGAGACTTTGAGTTACAATTTTTTTTATATATTGCTCCTTTTCATACTGATTTTTGTCAACACGCAGAAAGAAAACCTTCTGATCTATATGGGAAGTATACATGGAAAATAGAGAAGTTTTCACAGATTAACAAGAGAGAACTTCGTAGCAACGCTTTTGAGGTTGGTGGCTACAAATGGTATGCTTTCTTCTTTTATTTGTTTTTTTAGCTGTTGTCGTAGTTGTTATATGTTTAGTTCGAGTGATGATGTATATTGTTACATGTGCAAATCATGGATTATTTAAGCATGTTGGTATACTGTAGGTACATCTTGATCTACCCTCAGGGGTGTGATGTTTGCAATTTTCTGTCTTTATTTCTTTGTGTTGCAGATCATGACAAGCTTCTTCCTGGTATGTTTGATAATAACATTCCGTTTTATTTTTCTTCATCTTGCACTTAAAACTACTTTACAGTGACTTCCTTCTACTGATGCAGGATGGAGTCATTTTGCACAATTCACAATAGCTGTGGTGAATAAAGACCCCAAGAAATCAAAATATTCTGGTTGGTTATTTTTTCCTTGTGATTGTTACTGACGTCATTATTATATCAAATGATTAAATTGTATGTTTGTAGATACTTTACATCGCTTCTGGAAGAAAGAGCATGACTGGGGTTGGAAAAAATTCATGGAATTATCTAAAGTGTTAGATGGGTTTGTTGATGCTGACACACTTGTAATAAAGGCTCAAGTTCAAGTTATCAGGTTTTTAAGTTTTCTCAAGGTTTATCCTTATTTTTGTAGTATCTTTTAAAATATGTTTTTATTAATCCTCACTGAACCCTTTGCACCATGGTCTAATTTACGTGTCGGCTAATTTAATCATCTTATGTAACATCTCATTTTATTGGTGTCTATTTTAATTGTTACGTTCTCAAGTAATTAATGTTTCATTCCTTATGGAAATAGTATAGTAGCCAATCCAACAATTTTAGTGTAATTAGGTTGTATTATAGTAAGAGTACATGCCTTTCCTAACTTCTACTGCATTTGCAGAACACATATATTTGTACTTGAGTTAGAGTATATATAGGTATATTAAGTTACTGCTCTTGTGTGAAATCCACCATTTACCAGACACCCTAACAATGAGACCTAATAACAAATTAGGAAGCATTTAGAAGACCAAATGAGCGTTAGTTGATCTCTTACAAAGTTATTATTAGATATTGCTATTAGTTTTACTGAAATATGTATAGATGGATCACAACGTTAGTGATAAGGTAATACAAAGGCTAATTGTTGGTATGTACAAGACATCATATAGAAAAGACGAAAAATATTGAAAAGTCAATAAGCGGCTATATTAGTTTTAAGGCATCATCTTATAGTTATAGCCGATTAATGTGATTTTTGATGATTTCATGGGAATCAAGGATCAAAACCCTTATATATGGTATTATATGGTTAGGATAAATTGGACACACTTTGATTTGTTGTTTCATATGATATTATATTTACATGGTTAGGATAAAAGCTTTGTTGCTTTTGTCACTGACAAAACATTTCAGTTTTCATCTGACCATCATTTCAAATGTACCTGTCACCTTGTTGAACCGTTATTTTGAAGTTTTTTTCTCTCCATTTTTTAACAAAAATTTGTATGATAGCAAATGCTAACATGTGCTAAATGTTTTGAAGGGAGAGAGCAGATCGTCCTTTCCGATGCCTTGACCGTCAATATAGGAGAGAACTTGTAAGGGTATATTTGTCAAATGTAGAACAAATTTGTCGTCGCTTTGTTGAAGAAAAAAGAGGAAGGCTTGGGAAGTTGATAGAAGATAAAGTTAGATGGTCAGGGTATGTAACATTTAGTAGAGGATAAAACAGGTGGCAAAATGGGTAATTTTTGGTATGGGGTTGAGCAGGATTGATACAATAAGAGTTTAGTTTTTTGTCCTAAATATTATTTTTTCAATAAATATTTAGCATGTCAAAACATGCTTGCAAAAGTTGTATTATTTCAGCAATAGTCTACTTATTTTCGATGAAAATGATTTAGTAGGTGAAATACACTTCGGGCGACTTTCAACTTGTTCAACCTGTTTGACCCTGGTGCTTTTCAATATAATACATTCATTTTACTTGTTTTACTGATTCATATGCAAATAGGGGAAGATTACCACCTCCAGACTTTAGAGTTTAGGCTGTTTATTTTATTTTATTTTATTAAAATTTTGTGACATTATCTTATTTGTCCTATGTTTCAGATTCTGTAGTTTCTGGTCGAGAATTGATAAAAATTCTAGGCTACAAATGTCAAGGGAGAGATCAGATCTAATACTGAAAGTTGTTGTGAAGCATTTCTTTATAGAAAAGGAAGTGACATCAACTTTGGTGATGGACTCTTTATACAGTGGACTAAAGGCCCTTCAAGATCAGACTAAAATCAAAGAAAAATGTGACGCAGAGGAATTACCAATAATACCTGTTGTCCATATGGAAAGTGACACATTTACTCTGGTTGATGATGTTCTGCTATTGCTTGAGAGGGTGGCCATGGAACCGTTGCCCCCAAAAGATGAAAAAGGTCCTCAAAACCGTACTAAGGTCAGCATCATTTTTAGCAAATACAGGAACTACTTAAAGTCTATCTGTTAGAACCCGAAAATCGGATGCTTAAATATAGAACAAACAACTTGATTCGAGATAGGCTAAATCTCCAATTACAAAGGTAAAAACCTAAGTTGATAAACAAAAACATCCACTCCCTTAAAAAATGCAGGAACACTAATATTTAAACTAAACATTGGTGGGAACAGTTAACCCTGCTCCCTCTACTCTTGAATATTCAATTTTCATTTGTTTTCCCTCCTTTGAATTTCCCTCCACTTAAATTCCCTCCATCCAACAACAACTGGGTCAGATCTGACCCAGATTGACCCGGACCCAACAGTGGGTTTGTATCACTATCTTTTTAGTGCATACATTCTTTTCAATCCTTTATATTCAAAGATTCATACTTTTTGTAATAGTGTTTTTCTAATTTTAATGCATTAGTTATTTATATAAAACTAAGAAAATAAACAAAAACACTATTTGTGGGTTATGAAAATTTGGTTGGTTCTTAGAATGACCCGCTTTTACCCTTGTCAAATCCAGTTCATATCTTTGTCTAAACAAAAAAACAAACACCTCTAGCAAAAATTCCACTCATTATGTAGGGTGGAGAGAGTGTGAGATGAGGACAAACCTTACTTTTATCTTGTGGGATAAAGAGGCTGCTCCCAGAGAGACCCCAAACTTAGGAAAACGTCCTCTTTTTTGGAACGAGAATACAACTGAGATGCAAGAAAAAAAACAAGTATTATAACAGAATAAGTTAGTAGTAGAAGATAATTACAGGGTTGTTGTCTAAGAGTGTTATTTTCATCATCTATTTGGACTTGTGTGTGTATATAGAGGGGCGTTCATTTCAGAACCAGTATTACATGGTGAATCACAGGAACAACAAGATATATTTGTATCTGTTGCTATGAATGTGATAGACAAGACAATTATGCTACCATCTCTACTTATACTCCCCACTACTTCTGTTTATCTTTTATGGACCAAGTACAAGTGGTTCTTGTGGTTCTCTAGTCTCAACATATTATTGATTTTGAAACGAATACACCCCTACACACATTTTGTATTCATTAATGATCTCATCTTTTTTTTTCTTAATGGTGCCAGGATGGCAGCTCAGGGGAGGATTTCAGTAAGGATTCTATCGAGCGAGAAGAAAGGCGTCTCACTGAATTGGGACGTAGAACGATTGAAATCTTTGTTCTAGCCCATATATTCAGGTAGTACTCTAATAAATAATGAATATGTCAAACTTAATTTTGTTTTTTCTTGTTTTAATTTTTTTCTCTGTTATAAATATTCTTACTACCGATTTAATGCAGCAGTAAAATAGAAGTAGCATATCAGGAGGATGTTGCTTTAAAGAGACAAGAAGAGCTGATTCGTGAAGAAGAGGAGGCATGGATGGTGGAATGTGAACAAAAAGCAAAACGCGCATCTGAAAAAGAAAGAAAATCAAAGAAAAAACAGGTTTCTGATAATGATAAATCTTCTTTAACCCAAACTGGATTTTAATCGATACATCTAACTTTTTGATTTTTTATTTATACAAGGCGAAACAGAAAAGAAACAACAGGAAAACAAAGGATAAAGGACGGGATGAAAAACCCATTATTGTAATAGAGGAAAAATCTCACAAACAAAGCCCAATTGAAGATGATGCAGATTTGTCAAAAAAGCCCGAACCACTTGAGGATGGTTCAGATGTTTCAGACTCGGTAGATTGTGTAACCGAAGCAGTTCTTCAACCCGATTCAGATGATAGAGATTTGAGTCCAGTCAACTGGGATACCGACACTTCTGAACCTCATCATCCACCCATGGAAGCCTGTAGTAGCGGTGTTATTAGTGAAAAAAATGGCACGAGAAAGAGCACTTCTGTGATGGATGATAGCTCGTCGACATGTTCATCCGATTCACTCCCGTCAGTGGTGATCAGTGGGCCCTCTTATAGAGGGAATTCACATCAGAATCAGAATACCCAAAGTTCACCTAACAGGTTGTTTTTCGTTTTTCATTTCTGTTCTGATTTTAGATTATTTTGTGAGTGGTCATTTCAGGTTATGTGTAACACTTTTTTTATAATATTATGCAGAGGGAAAGTCAAACGCGGAAAGGGTACCGGTCAACCACTTGCAGAGTGTGATGGCGTTGCAGTCTCGTTGCAGGATAAGTTGAAATGGCTTGAACAAGATGATGTTAAGAAAGTGGTATGATGCTATTTTCTTGATAATATAAATTACAAACTTTTTTTCTGTTCCGTTTGCGAGCATACATTATAATTTTCCATTTTATTACCATAGGAGGAAGTTGTTTCATTGCAAAAAAAGCTAAGCATTAAAGACGAGACTGAACCCGAGAGACATTCAAAAGAAAAACCAACTGTTTCCGTTGCACCATCATCACCCAAAAGCCCTTCAAAAGCTTCCCCACGAGCCCTTCAAAAATCCGACCTAAGAAAGACTGTCCAAAACATCGATTCTGGTATAGCCAGAAATCCGTCTTCAGAAAATGCCCAAAACACTGATAAACCAGTGGTCTCATCAAGCTTAACCAATGGTTCAGTCATATCCAAACCCTACACTCAAAAACCACTTGAAAAGCCTTTAACGGTTCACCAAACGCCCAACCCGTCTCAGAAACCCATGAATGGTCAAGGGGCGTTAACAGCAGAGAAGCCTGTGGTTCCCCAAGTTTTGACTAAGCCGCTGACTACTTCACCGGCTAAGCCAGTGCCACCAATGTCGAGGCCTTTGAGTGCACCGTTAGTAGATGGGTCTAGGCCTAATTCCATGAGTACCAACCCTGTTGTCTCGTTGGTTCAAGCCGCACCATTTCTGTCACGTTCAGCGAGTGTAGCTGGGTACCTTGGTCCTGACCCGTCATCCGTGGGTCAAAGTTACGGTCCTCCTTCATACCGTAACGCTATGATGGGGGTTCCCGTTACTGCAACCTCATCAGCTTTTAGTCAAACTCATACTCACTCGTATTCACAGCCTGTGTTCCCACCTCAGACCCCCGAGAGAATCGACTCAACCAATACCATCAGACCAAGTTTTTCATTCGGGATGATGAACCATGATGTTGTACTTCAAAATGGGTCACAATGGATGGAATCCGTTCAAAGGGATCATGGTAGTAGTAGATCACAACCGCAAGGCGTGTTAGCGGATGAATTCCCGCATCTTGACATCATCAATGATTTACTTGATGACGAGTACGTGGGCCCATCATTTCATAATGGGCATCGCCATCTTAGTCATCAGTTCACTTACCCCGGGGATATCAGTGGTCAAGTTGACCAAGGTCCTTCAACAAGCTCATGCAGGTTTGACCGAACTCGGAGTTTTCATGAAGAGTTCCAACTTGGTTACGGTGGCAGGTTTGACTTTTCAAGAGACCTGATTCCACCACAACCAAACTTGCAGCCTTACGTGAACGGGCAGATTGACGGGTTGGTCCATAACCAATGGCAAATTGGTGGGTCGGATCTTTCTTACGGGTTGAGAAATATGGATGGTGACGGGTATGCGTGTCACATACCGCCTGATTATTCAGGTTTGACCATGGGAGTCAATGGTTACACAGTTTACCGACCAAACGGGCAGTGAGTAGGCTGCAGATGATATTGTTATTGGGTTGTAATAATCTATGTGAAGGAGAGGGAATGGTGATATGAAGTGAGGTTGTAACCCTTTGATAAGAAATACTTTTTTATTTTATTTTATTCTGAAAGAGTGATTTTAGCAATGTTTGTTTTCTGTTTGTTCGTTAATTATGATTTGAAATCTGACTTCACTGGTAATGTTACTAGATTCAGGTTTCTAACTTGATAAGCGATTCCTGTAATATACTGAACCGGTTGGATCTGTCCTTGTGTCGATGATAGGTTTTGGTCCGAAATGTTGAAACCAACTGGTTTTGGGTCGTTGTGCATGTTTAGACATCTACGTTAGATTGGATCAAACCAGATTAGGGGTGTTCGTGGGTTCTGGCTCCAGCATTGGACCGACCCAGGATTGAAACCGAATAAGGTGAAACAAGGATCGAGGGCTGGATTGATTTTTTGTGTTTCAGGTCGATCTCGGTCTGGTCCAGGTTGGTTCATCGGTTTTCTTGAGTTGACATGCAATATGCTTACTCATAGGGTGAGCGTAGGGTGGTCATAGCTACCTGGACTGAACTGGTCTGAGGCCGAAACTGAATTAAGTAAAAAACGAGGACCGAGGACCGAACTAATTTTGTATGTTTCGGGTCTCTCTTGGTTCTATCTGGGTCGGTTCATCGGTAGTGTATATTAATTTCAGTTACTTTAATGATTGGATTATATATTTTAATTCTAAAGATAAGTTGGTAATCGCACAATTTGCCACTATAATAAATATAAAATCGTTATGAATCTTAGATTTGATGATTCAATAATATGGTAAAGCATATAACACTTGTTCATAAACCTTTCAAACATCCAATTCTTGAATCTTTACATTAAAGATCACCCAATTCTCCTTCATTATAACTATAAATGCATGCTCTCTAAAGGAGCCCGAAGAAATGAAACCACTTACCGTTATTCGTGTGTTCTTGTTTTGTTGAATGCAAACCCTAGCAATGGTACAAGCCGGTTTTCTAGTCTCTTCTTAGGGGCTTTACAACACCACCGAGAACGGGGTGCAGTTTCATCCCCGAGACACCATGCCCCCATGATAAGTGAACTCTTCTAGTCCTCTTGTGGCTCATTCGACCTCTCCTAAAGCGCTACCATGTAAAAAAGACTTGTATCGGATTGTAACGTGCTTTTACTCTTTTGTTGTAATCCTCGGACTCTACTCTTGAAGTGATATATTACTGGGTATGTTTGTATTTTTCAAAAAGCAATGAAGTAAACTACTAATGTGGACTACACTATTTATGTTTATCATATTAATTGGAGTATATATGTTTTCATGTTTATATGAAGTCAAACCGGACACTATAAAATCTTTTAGTGTTAATTATGCAAATGAACAATAACCTAAATTATTATTTATAACTTCTAGTCTTCTTTTAATCTTTTATGCCAAAAAGCAGTCAGCCCAACTTGCTCAGATCCAACTCTGTTGGCCCAATTTAATTTTGGGCTTCATTAATTCACATCCATTACCCTTGGGCCTTGGCTAGAGCTTAGAGGTGCATGTCTAGACCGGCTCGCAAATCAAAACAAACAACGCAAACCAAGACCGACCCGATTTGAAACCGGTTTGGAAATGGTAAGTGATAAGCCGTAGGTTAGAGAACGGTTTTTAATCTTCTCCACTGAATTGGTACGAAACCAAATCAAACCGAACCGCACTGACCAAATACTAACAAACACTGCTCAAAACCGGTCAAGAAACCAGTTAAGCACTTTTTGTTGGCCAAACCGAACCGTCCACACCAAACCAATTCAGTGTTTGGAACCCTTGCCCAGTTGGCCTTGACACAAACACAAACAACCACAACAAATACTAATTAGTTCTTTTGTTGATCTAGGTTTAGTTTTCTTAAGTTTTCTGCATAAATAACTTTTCTAACTGGTAGAATCAACACTTTTGAAAGCGTAAAGTGGATTATAAAAGTAGGCCATTTCGTAACAATAAATGTTCAAAATATTAATGAAAAGAAAACTCTCTCATAGTGACCACGACTTATATGTGATTGTTTCTTATGGAATATTCTGGTGATTCTGATGGTATTGATTTATAATTACCCAAAGCTCACACATATAATGATTTATAAAAAAAGGTATCTTTAATAGCTTAACTTATTTCGGATATATAAAGTTTTATTCAATAACAAAACTCAATTTATAGCTATACATAAAAAAAAGATTGGTAATAAGCTGTTTAAAATATAATTCTTCATATAATACATAGGCTTTTAGTTTCAAATATCATATAAGTAAAAGTTAACCAAGAATGCGTTAGCAAACAAATTTCTTTCTCAACTACATCTTTTCGTTTTGGAGAAATCTCATTAAAGTTAACAAAATGAAAAGAAAGATTTTAAACAATAATAACTACAATTAATACCACTTGCAACAACGTTATAGGCCATTGTTTGCTTTCGCTTTAATCATCTCGTACTTTTACTCTTTTTATCATGATTATTTTTATATTAAATCAAATCCTAACGAATCTAATTGTAACGAAGTTTAGTGCATCTAATTATTTGGTGCAATTCTAAGGTGTGAGTACACCGATTAATAGATTATAAAACTAGATCGCCTCTTTTTGCACTTATAGAAATATCTATTTGCTTAAAAAGGGAGTTTGGTCATAAAATGTTTCAATAAGAAAAGAATTATATTTTATTTAAAGAATTTATAATGTATCATTTGAATTTCAAATATATTTTTTGTCCACCAAACATGTTATCTTATTAATTGTAAATTTAAATTCTAACAAATCTTATGAACTATATGAGATTGAACACAAAATTTTGCTTTTAATTGTTACATATGGTATATAGCATTATAGCATATTGCTTTTTTCATGACACATACATTCAATAGTTCAAAAGGTATACCACTTGAGCCACAATTCTTGAAATTTTTTATTTATTTATTTTTTATTTTTTTCTGAAAGAGGACGACGAGAGGAACGGAAACTCTGAAGTACATTTTTGAAATTCGATTTAGATTATGAGATATAATTTTTTTGTGACTTTTTTAGCTTTATTGTGTCTTCTCACACTTTGTAGTAAAAATACATTTTGTAGAATAACCTCACCCTAATGTAAAATACATTTACTCTTTTGATATATTAACTCTGTTTTATGTATTAATCTGTTAGATGTGTATCGTCTCTTTTTATCTTTTGAAAACGTAAAAATGAACTAATGATGTCGACTACACTATTTTATGTGTATAGTATGTTTCTTTTCTTTATTCAGTTGAGTAATGATCGTTTCTTTACATTTCTTAGAATACTCACATCTTGTTTCACATATCAACCACATCTCTACAATCCGACGAAAAGTTTGACGTTTTCATCTAATTTGACACTTCTTCATCCTCTAAAATAGAGATGAAATTGAAATATTTACTTTTCATTCCCCATATTTTATGAATGCAAGAAATTAAAATACATTTTCTACATGACGCTACATTGCTTAATTTGACACATAGTGTGATCATTCTAACATTTCAACTAGGGTTGTAAACGAACTGAACAAACACAAACAAAATCTTATTCATCTTTGTTCAATAAGGAAATAAAGTTGTTGATAAACTGTTACGAACACTTACTGCATGAGATTTATTGTTTGTGTTTGTTCATTAAAAAAATATAATGTTCATTAACTATTTACGAACAATTACGAAATAAACATTACTGAACACAAACCAATAAAGATAAAGGAACGTAAACAAATGTTCATGAACCTGAACGAACATTAGTTTGTTAAATTTTAACATTAACTTACCATAATTATCCGAAAATACTTGACATAATTACATAACTATAGTTAACACAAAAATTAAATTTTTTTTGCCAAGTTTAGCATAACTTGAAGTTGAAAATAGTCAAACGGGGGATGTTATTGTAGACATATAGTATAACTCTTATTTTTCAAAAATTAAGACCCGCAAAATAAAAGTATTAAATATAAAATCTTTAATTAATAAACACAAACGAACACATTAATAAACGTGCACGAACATAAACGAACAATGAACATAAACGAACAAACACGACATCTGTTCATGCTCTTTCGTTTAACTTAACGAACGAGATTTCTTCTTCATGTTCGTTCATTTATTGAATGAACGAACATGAACGAGCTTTCTGCCAAACAGTTCATCAACTGTTTGTTAAACGCTCAGTACGCTTACAACCATACCCTCAATATAATGGAAGGCGGAGCATGCTCTGTAACCTGCTATTTTATACCCTTTTCCCTCATCAAATGTAGGATAAATGTTTTTTATGTAACGTTCCTAAAATTAGATTTTTCTTATATATCAACTTGTGATCATCCTTTACACATGAGTTGGTAAATAAATATAAATTTCAACTACATTTTTCTTTGAAAAATTCTCATTAAAAATGAAAAATAAAATAGGAAGATTTTGCTCATTTGTAATTTACAATCAACACTTAAGGTAAACATGCACTTACTGCACCTACATGTCTCCAAAGATCATCTTCATGGTAATGTATCTCTCTTCTTTCTATCTAAAATGTTAAAAATTTACAATCTGTATAATGTATGTAACAAAGGTTAATAGAAGAAGATTATTAACTGTTATAAAAAGGCAACATTATTGAGCGGGCGATCGTTTCAATCACAGTGCTTTCAATATTTTTATCGTGATTGTTTTTATATCAAATAAAATCAAAATGAATCTAATTCTAGTATTTGGTGCAATTCTGAGGTGTGATGCACCGATTTAGAGTTTAATAATATATCGTTTCTTTTTGTAGTTTTTGTAGTTACGTGCGTGTTAGAAAGGGAGTTTGATTCATAAAATGTTCTTAAAAACATTACAATCTTATTTAGAAAAAGAACATAAGCGAATATATATTCGGTTCTGATTATAAATATTTGCCATTAAAACTTGTTACCTCTTTAATTTTAAATTTACATTTTAATGAATTTTATGAACCAAAATACCTAAATAGAGTAATAGACTCATCATACAATTTTCTCCTTGGAAAGCATACAAACTTAATCAATCAACTTTAGCTTTAATTATTGAATTTTTTGCACTATACATCAAGCTCTTAGTATAAATACATGCTCCCAAACGTTAATTTACAGCCTAACAAAATGAAACCACTTACCATTGGTTGTGTGTTCTTGACGGTTCTTCTTTTCTTGAATGCAAACCCTAGCAGTGGTCACATGATCATGCATTTAAACGACAACACGATCACAGTTAAGAAAGGGTGCGAGCCATTTTTTCAATCACTTCCTAAGGGGCGTAAACCAGGGCACTCGCCAAGAACAGACAGGACCACTAACTCCCCAACACACCATGCTTTCACGATAAGTAAACTGTTCTAGTCCCTATTATGTAAATAATAATAATAATAATAATCGTATCAAAATGCATATTGCTACCCTTTAGTTTCTATGTATGACTCTATTATTAGTTATCTATATTGTAGTTTGGAAAGTGAAAGTATGGAACTTTGGACCAGTGATTAGATATCATGGGGGAATGAACCAAAGGTAATATCAGGAACATTGTTATGATAATGTGGTTGTTGACTTTTGAATCAAGATTAAGTTTATGTAAACCTTCTACCCAAGTAATCAAAGGAGTTCTCGGAGATGGAAGTAAAATAAGGTTCTGGTCCGATTTTAGTTTGGTTCTAAACCTCTAATGTTTGGTTTTTCTAGTTTTTTTTAGGCTGGAGGCTTCAAAAAACTATAGTATATCGCAAAGATGGAGGCTGGATAACGACATTGGTAGCCTAACATGAAGTTGGAAAAGGGGGCCTCTTTAACCACAAGAAGAACAGAAACTAAGACAATGTGTTGATTTACTAAATTAGATCAAAACAGCAAGTATTAATGTGGATAAATGAAGATAGAAAAAGGAAGATGGAGTGTTCATGATAAATCAATATAGGGTTTTTTTACAATGCAGGAGAAAAATTGATTAGGTCTTGGTGTTTCAATGGAATAATTGGCTCCCCGTCAAGGTGAACATATTTGGGCTGAGGACATTGGTAGATAGACGACCAACGAGGATCGCTTTAGATAGAAGGATTGTTCTTGTCAATTCCTTGATATGTGCGCTATGTGAAGAGGATGAGGAATCAACTGAGTTTGTTTTAATATCCTGTTATATGGCGGAGAGTATATTAAAGATCTTTTGGAGTTGCACAAGAGCATTAACACTAAAGATTTTAACAAGAAAATGGTGCGCTCGATAATCTTAATCTCATATTGGGCCATTTGGAGGGCGAGAAATAGCTGGTTTATTGACAAGAAGCCAACAATTCAAGAAATATATTGGAGGAGATCAAGGTGACGTGTTTCCTATGGATAAAGAAAAGGGTCCAATAATATGTTCTTGAACTATATATTGGAATAACTGGTGTATCTTTATTTTCTTGGGTGATTAGTCTAGCTTCTAATTGTTGTACGTTATTGTATGCTTTTCAAGTTAATTGGGCCTCCTAGCAACTTGATCGTTTGTGCCTGGTTTTTAAATAATATTCTCACCTCTCAAGGAAAAATAAAAAAAGGCAACAAACATATAACTTGCATGAAAAGTAACGAATATTAAAATTTTACATGATTTATTTTATGCAATGCTAAATTAGACCAAGAGATATGATCTTACAATTTTGTTTTCTATATAATTAAGTTTATAATGATTTATCACAGGCTTCTAAAATAATAATAATCATGCATGGCAATGAAACTTCCATTACAACAACTTATAATTAGAATATATATAGAGTTTCATAGCAACTAATATACTACATTAAACTAAAGGAGACTATAACCGTACCAAACGTGATGTGCACGTCATAAATCATATGTTATGAAGTGGATATTAAATCCACTACAAAGTCATATAAAAATTGTCTTCTTATTTTTGACCATATCGACAGTCAAACTATATACATATATATCTTTAAAAATTTCTTTCAAGTCAAAAGTCAAAAACATGAAACGATTTAAATTAAAAAACCACCTAACACCACCTTGAAAATCTGTATATAAATATGCAAGCTCATGCATATGTTGATTTACGAGCTACAAAAATGAAGCCATTAAGCATTGTATGTGTGTTCTACGCTGTGTTTCTTCTTATGCACGCGAACTCCATTGAAGCTGGTCGAGTTTTGCATGTAATGAGTGGTTTGGTTAACTTAAAGAGTGCAAACACGCTAATTTTCCAGTCACTTCCTAAGGGATCAGTTACGCCTTCGGGTCCATCAGGGTGCACATATATACCTGGAAGTGGTGGACCTCCTTGTCCTTAATGAAGACGTTGTCTAGGTTACTGTTTTTGTGTCATCAAAAAGTTTTGATGATATCTCACATTATGTTATTCGTTATACCAGTCGTTTATTCTTTTATTGAAACAACTATTTGTTGGTGTTTCATGGAAGTTACAATAGATATGTACATATATATTTTTTCATGTTTTTAGTCATGAATAAAACCCCCCTTCATGACATATATACTTTGTAATAAGACTATTTATTCATTACATGGTTTATGCTTTTATTATTGGTATTTGGTGGTAGATTAGATAGAAATGCCATATTTGTAAACATATTTGTGCACATACAAATTGCTTCCGTCCATTCATACCATGTAACTAATGAAGTGTCTTCTCATGGTAGTCAATTATGCGTTTACCAAACCCCAAATATTTATATTAAATTAAATCCTAACTACGTACTAAAGATAAAAATAAACTAAAAAGATAACTAATTTAAATATATATTCAAATTCAAATTTATAGATGATCCTACATTAGAATTATTCATTTTAGACTTAATTACACGGGTAGTTCCTATGGTTAGCCAGATTTCATTTTTAGTCCCTAACTATCTAAAATTACAAGGTTGGTCTGAAATTACAAGGTTGGTTCAAAACTTTGCACAAACGTATCAACTGATTGCAAACAAACGTTAAATTTTGCTGTTAAGTGCGTGTGAAATGATAAAATTACCCTTGCCCACCACACCAAACCCCCATTCACCCTTTCTTCTTCACCATCTCTACTACTATCTTCTACCACCATCAAAGCCTCCACCTTAACCACCACCACCACCTTCAACCACCGTCACCACCAGCACATCCTTCAACCACCAACACCACCTTCAACCACCACCACTAGCACCAGTGCACCACCTTCAACCACCAACCACCACCACCTTCAACCTTTAACCATCAACACCACCTTCACCACCATTACCATCGTCACCACCAGCACCACTTTCAACCACCATCACCACCACCACCACTTTCAACCACCGTCACCACCACCACCACCTTCAACCACCGTCACCACCACCACCACCTTCAACCACCAACACCACCTTCAACCACCAACACCACCACCACCACTTTCAACCACCAACACCACCTTCAACCTTCAATCACCACTATCACCAACCACAACCGTTAAAATTTGCCAACCACCATCACCAATCGGATCCAGCGTTGTTCTTGGTGGTGGTGGCTGAAGGGTTTTGACTAGGGTATCGAAGAGAAAGGATGGTGAAGATGGACGAGACAATGGTGTCACAGTGGTGGGCGGATTTTTAGTGAAGTGATGGTGAAGATGAAGTGAGGCGGGGTAGAGGTGAGTCACCTACGGTGGAAGGTGAGTCGTCGGCGATGAAGGGGGCGGTGGCTGGGCGAAAGAGAAATGAAGTGTAGGGGTATTTTAGTCATTAAAGAAAATTTAACGGTCAAATTTAACGTCCATCCACTTCAGGGACCAAATTTGTTACGTTTGTGCCAACTATTGGACCAACCTTATAATTTCTAAGAGTTAAAAACCAAAATTGAAATCAGGCCTGGACCACCCGTGTAATTAAATCTTCATTTTAATTATAGATATGTGATGTTAATTCATATCTATTAAGATTCTAAAATAATTCATTGTGTATAGAACCTACACAAGTGTAAGTCATGTGTAGATCATATTATTATACATAACATACAATGCATCATAAGTAAACAGTTATAAATAATTTTTTTATGTACATAAATATATCCATTTGTATGAAATACAAAATTTAATAAAATGTGAAATATTGATAAAAATATAAATTATCCTTTGTGTTCAAAATAATTTAGATAACTCTTCTTAGTATTAACTTATTTAGTACCTTTTGATTGAAATATATGACAAATGTTTTAAATCTCTTGCACAACTTTACTTGTCGGTATACTATGGCCTTTAAAAGGTGTTGCTAAAGTTCCAAGTAGCTAGCCATCATGCACGTACCCGCCTTGAAGCTTCCTTATCATAAACTCCTACCAAATTTCTACATGTATATTAAAGTTTGGCACTCCATTTATGACCAAAGAAGAAGTCAAGAACTCAAAACCATTAACGCTTCCATTGCACTTGTTTGTACTTTAATTTCTAAGGGACCAAAATACAAAACAATGATTCCAAGAAGCACCCTAAATAGAAAAGGAACTAAACATGCATGTATAACCTAGTTCTCTATGCAATGATGTTTTGTACCTTGAGTAACTTTTATTCAGGGACGGCTACTACCGTTAAAAAAAATACTTTTATTCAAGAGCGGAACCAAAAGAGGGTCAAAAAGATATGATTTCTACAAAGATTCGATGACTAGTCATGGTATTTGTCAACGCTCTTTTATAAAATCTAAATTGAAAGAATGAGTGAAACTATGAATAGTAATTGATAAATAAAAGAACCTTTTGATAACCTTTCAATTAAAAAGATTTGGCTATGCTTTATTTATAATATAAGTAAATTTATCAAGACCATAACTGAAACTAACCTTTTTGTCATATTGGAATAAGGAATGTGAGTATAAGCTAGATAGAAATATATTATATCATACTCTTTCGATCATAAAACAATATTAGAATAGGTTTGATGATCAAGTAGCATCGTATTGAGTATATTAATACGCATGGCATTCATGAGACGTGTGAAACATGCCATCTTAATTCGTTTACAAACTCTTTCACTTACTTTTTTCCTATTTTGACTTTTCTTTAGTCAAAACAGATAATGGTTGACATTTATAATTTTAAAAGATTCCAATGACCCAAATGAGTAATAAAATGAATATATATATATATATATATATATATATATATATATATATATATTATATATTATAAATATGTATGAAATAAAATAAGAATATATTCATTCTATCTAAGATAACAAGAAGAGTTTTATCTATCACAGAGATTAGATGTGTTTTTAAAAGATAACAAGTACTTACGATAAGCAGAAAGATTTAGAGTGCTTTTATGTAATGATTCTCAAGCTTTTTAATAAGGTTAATTTGAAGGATCAAACCAGACAAAATGTTGTATTTTCTTTGTTTACGTGTAACTGATTGTGTTGGTTTCAAATTGTCGCATCTGATCTTAATAATTATGTTGCTAAAAGCACAAATTAAATCCATGAAGTATAAAAGTTTCAATTAAATTATTAAGTATTAACTATTAAAATTATATCATAAAAGTTCATCTCATTTCCTTTAAGAAACCATTATGGTGTTTAAGTCAGCACAAAAGAACTAATGCACGTGCTATTAAAACTTTGTGATCGGGATAAAAAGTTAGTGCTTTCTAATAATCTGATCACATACAAAATTATAATATATAACACATACAAAACCATGTAAGTTTAATTAAACTACAATTTAGCCAAATTGAGTTGACAAGGTTAATTTGGTTTGTTTTCACGGAACAACGATACTCATTCTTATTTATTAAGTCGGTGCCGACCACCTCATATTTACAATTTAAACTCCCATTTAATTTACAACTTAAAGCTATTAACTTCTAATCTTTTATCGTGACTAAAGCTCTTAACTTCTAATATTTCATCGTGACCCCTTACCATATTAAACCCCCCATTTTGGTTACAGCTTAAACCCTTAACTTCTAATCTATCATCATGACCCGTTATTATATATAATATAAGGTTTTTAACCGATTAATATATATTTTTAAATTTTTTTATTATTTTTCAGTAACTTTTTATGTTTTTCTTTTTAAATAACTTTCTTTTGTGTTTAACTTTTTTTTTTTGACATCCAAGTATAAGTTTTGTTAAAATCAAAGTTGTATTTAATATAGGGTATTTTTTAGGTATTGTATGTTATATTGAGATGTTAACGTGTTAGTACCGTGAAGAATGATACCAACGAATAAAATCAATACCATTATACATGAGTTATATTTAAAATAGGTTATTTTTTCGAGTATTGTATTTTTAACGACTAACGATAACATGCTGCTATAATGAAACCTATACCGACCGAAAAATATCGGTACATTCATATAACTATCGTAGGTCTCGTTGCAACACGCAGGTAAAAATACTAGTTCAATTTTATAGTGTGAAATTTCTAAGCCGTCTTGTTTGGTACGGCTTGGTTTGTGAATTTTGATTATTATGAACTTCAAAGTTCTTATAATTTCTGTTCTTCAGATATAAAAGTTGAGTGATTTTAAAATTACATATAACTAAATACCTTCTTGTTAAACATTAGAACAACTGAAGACAACTGATCAATATATATAAAAATTTAAAGAGTCGAAAAAAAATGAGATGCATCAATATTTGTTTAAATGTAACCGACCAAATGGCCCTTAAACTAGCGATATATATACCAATGTGGGTTTAAACATGTGTTTTTAAGTGGATTGAAACATGTTTTTTCAAGTATTGATAGTTCAAGTCTCGTAATAGACAAAAGTGTAAATTTTAAGTAAAAATAGAATGTATATGAGTTAGAAGTTAAAAAAAAACACTATTCTTTGTTTAAATACATGTAACACAATAGTTCAAGTAACCCAAGATAGCTAGAAATGAAATTTTATAACTTTATTCAATAAAAATATAACATATTCTTCAAACACAAATACACATACAATGTTCATCTTTATTTAATTTTATAAGCAAAGATGATGAACTTGCAACAGTTTGTAACAACATCGATCTGAAAGTTGGCTTTGTTACCCAATTGTAGGAGTTTGTACGGTAATACCCTCATCATTAACCCATATAAGAACCCTATCGCAGATATAAATGAGAGGGATAACAGTTCCTTGTGCGATATTCGTGTGTTAACCAACGGGTTTTCTTTCTTTATAGTGTCGGCTGCACATTCTCCTGTCTCCCCAACAAGCTCAGGCCATGATGTTTTGCCTACAAACAAACATGAGTTATAGCATCATATGCTCTTTCATGTCAAAATTTTATTTTTAGTTTTGCGAACAATTTACAACTGTTGTACATTTGTGTCTGTGAAATTTTCTTTGGGTATATTTGTTTATTGTGTTTATATATGATATACAAACATATATGCGTGTGTGAGATAATTGTATGAATTGAATTATATATACCTTGCTCAACTTGCTCACATATTGATGCCATGCTGCAACGCTATAGACGCCTTTGTCTCTAAGGGTGATGTTAGATATTGGTGTTGAAGTTTGTAGGAATGGATATTGCTATTTATAAACAAATAGTTTGGTTGAATTTTGGTATTTTAGATATTAAATTAATGCTTTGTGATCGCCATTATTTGGCTTAGCATAAAAAGATTGACATGTTCCTTTTGTTATCCGTTTAGAAAGCAATCTACTCATTCCAACAAACAAAGAGCATATTTTTCAATACAATAAACTCACACACTATTAAATTTATATCATCTTGTCTAGCTACAACCTCGACTATAACTCTCGAGAACTCAACCTCATATGACGAGAGGCACATTTGTCACACACGCTTACGGCCCTTAGGAAAAAGAGTGTATCCAATTTTAAATTTTACATAAAACAAAAAAAAAATTATAAATAAAGAGGATTATTTAATATTTATTAAAAGAAGTTGAGTAGGTTTGTGTATGATTTTAGCGGACTCTACTAATTAAATGTGTTATAGTGATTAAAATGAATCGAGAGAATAATGAGTGCTTTCAAGCTATTTTTATTGGGAAACGTATGAACTAAAGGAATAATACTCGCACAACCAAATATAATCAGGTAACATGATACATAAACTGTGTGCATTATATGTATCGTAAAATAAACTTTACAAAATTTAATTACCTTTTTCTAATATAACAATACCATACTAAAATTGACTTGAATAAACTAATAAATTTTATTATTAACTTTTCTCATAAGATAATAAATTATAAAAGCCATTTTGCATTTAAAAAAATAAAAGAGCTAAATAAAAATTAACAATTTTACTTTTTTTTTGACATTTTTTTCCAGCTAATTATAATTAAAGCTTTCACCGTCTCTATGTTAGCCGTTGATTTACATTGATCAATGGTATTAAATAATCTCACACATTTGTCACTGAAAAACAAAGACCTATTTAATCCTTGTTTGATGATATAATAATCTCTAAAACCACACATTATTTTATACATATGAAAAAATTGGCATGCCAGCATGAGGTTAAACAAACAAGAAACCTCACGTCTTTGACTTTAGATGGGTGTTTCTCATTACATTTGAAAAATTCTTCACGTAACATAAAAATATTAAGGCTTACGAAATGTAATTAAAATTATTTATTTAGACATACAGTTTCTTTGAATTGGACATTTTAAATATTAACTTAATGCTTTGGTGATGGCTATTATATGGCTTAGGATGATGACACAACAATATTGACCTATTCCTTTTTTGTTATCTTTTTAGGAAAGCAATCTAGTCATTTAGAAAAGAGGAAAGTATTTAACTTTAAGATTTACATAAACTATTTATTATTTAGTTGTGTATTAATCTAAAATTCTAACATAAGTAGGAAAATACACCATTATTATTTAAATATATTTAAAATGATACATGTGTATTTCATAGATTTATATGTATTCATATAACTAGGCATATTAAGTTCACTATGATTCTCTAATCCACATAAGGGTAAAAAAAACTAATCACCTAGAAACATAAGTCATCTAGTCTTTACTAGTATATCTTTTTTCATTTATTTTTAAATATTAAACATAAGTTGTCACGTTCATATGATTATGTAAACACTGCTTTTGTAGCATATTTTGTTTTTAAGTGTGTCAAGCCGAGGTTTATCAACTATAATTTAATAGAAATAAAGAATATATAAATTAATAACAAAAATATAGAAGTTGATGTACATACATGTAACACCCGGCCTCTCATACCACCAATATTGTCCGCTTTGCCCACGAGGAGCTCACGGATTTGCTTTTGGTTGCTCAGGTGAAAACTTCCCAGGGAGGTCACCCATCCCTGGATTGCTGCCACCTAAGCACGCTTAACTGTGGAGTTCTCCTCTCATCCACAGCCAATACGCCCAAAACGCGTTGGTGATATTAGAGACCAGACATTACTTATGAACCAGGAATCTCTCCTGTCCACGGCCGATGTGGGTTATATGTAGGGTGTCACAATCACCCCCCTTTGGACTCATAGTCCTCGATGAGCCCGAGAAGTCACCATCCTCGGTGAGGTATGTCCCACATCCCGAACGACACAGGAGTGGCTCTGATACCATTCTGTAACACCCGGCCTCTCATACCACCAATATTGTCCGCTTTGCCCACGAGGAGCTCACGGATTTGCTTTTGGTTGCCCAGGTGAAAACTTCCCAGGGAGGTCACCCATCCCTGGATTGCTGCCACCTAAGCACGCTTAACTGTGGAGTTCTCCTCTCATCCACAGCCAATACGCCCAAAACGCGTTGGTGATATTAGAGACCAGACATTACTTATGAACCAGGAATCTCTCCTGTCCACGGCCGATGTGGGTTATATGTAGGGTGTCACAATACATACTTAAATGAAACAAAAAATAAAAATAAAATAAGAAGGTAAGGGTTGATAAAAATTAGACCCGATCGCATTCACATTTTGGACTAGTTTTATTAATTTTTGTCATAAAAGATTGATATGTCAACTCTTTGAGGTTCACGTTAAGGGCTTTTTGACCTTTGGAGGTTGAGGTATTTTATATTTTTATATCGTTGGCCATTTCATATTATTAGTTTATTAGCATTGAAGGTGTTTGTTTAGTTGCTTTCCTTGTTGTTTGGTATGTAACCATTTCTAGCACTTATCGGGCTCATTAGTAGTGGTGTACTTGTTTATAGAGGATGATAATTGAACGGTTTAGGATGTGTATAAGTAATCTTATTCTCATACTCGATGACTATCGGCTTACCATCGGATATTTGGTATCTGTTAGTTTGTTAAAAGATACTAGTCAAGATTTTCATGTATGTTTTTGTTTCTTACATAATCTTATGTTTATAACAACTACAATAAATTATGACATGATAAATTACATACATCTCATATTCTTATTATCACCATAACATGTTTGAAATATCTAAAACTTGTAGATTCTACAAAAGTTAAGTTCAAACTTCAAAGCATACAAAGTATATATAATATCTTTAGTTACATATTTCAAAATACGTTTTTTTAAGATAATTAACCTACTAGAGTAATGTACTATTAGACAAGATCAATGAAAAAGAAAATTAAAAATAAAATTATTTCTTGTATATAGTATGAGTATATGGTTCAGAAAAATATGTATATGATTTTGGATAAGTTGGCCAGGTATCGTTAATACTATACATGTTCCATACCCATGAAATATAAAACCCTTTATTTGTTTCATACTTGAATACCATCTTATTACCGTCCCAAAAAATTTCAAGCTTCAATTTGCTTGTTGGGTAAGAGTACGAGTGTCATCCCTATCTTTTAATAATATTATGATTAGTTTACGATTTATTTGTTGGGATTTCTATTACCACAAGCTTGATCTTAAACTCATCCAAAAATTATAATAAACTATAAAAAACACAACTATATTTTTAACAATACAATAATATTTTCATATTTGTTTTCTAATAACTTCAAATTATTATTATATATATATTTTGTAATTATTAGTTTATGTGTATATATTTCTATGCATGTAGTATTAGAGGTGTACAAAAAACCGATTTGAAAAAAAAATGGAAAAAACCGAACCGGTAAGCCGACCCGAACCGACGGTTTGTATATGGCTTTGTAACCCGGCACCAAAAACCGGTTTGTAAACAGGTTTCAATTAAAAAAACCGGTTTTCAAACTGGTCCAAATCGATTTGAGCGGTTTAAGGATTCTTGATGAAAAACCGGTTTGAAAAAAAATTGGTTTGTACATATTAAAAAAACCAGTCCGGTTTAAAAACCGAACCGGTTTGACAAACAAAATGGTTTGTACACCTCTATGTAGTACAGCCATTTAATTTATTTTAATTTTTTATTTTAAACTTCATACTTTTACATATCATACAATTTAACCCTTATAATTTTTCGCTTTTAACTATTGTCTCCTAAACTTTTCATCTTTTACAATTTTTTCGTTTTATATTCTGGTCTAAATTTTGAGAGTTTACACATCATAATATGCTCATTATTTTAACTTTGTTATGCCTATTTTTTAGTGGTTAGTTGCCCCATCGCAACGTGCGGGTCCGAGGTTGACCTAGTTATTGTTTATAATATTTTAAGTTTCACGTAATCACGTATGTGGTTCAACGTTTTTATGTCTACTTTCTATTCAGTTTTATTTTTGTCATTTTTTTAATACGAGCTTTTGCGATGTTGGTGGTCGCTAACAATGGTTTGACATTAATGCTACTTGACACAGTTTTACATACCTCGCCGCAACACCGAGGCTTAATACTAGTTTATTATATTTAATAAGATCATTAAATATAATAATATATTAAATTTCACTTCATGTTTTGGTTTTAAGATATATTTTAGGTTAGTCCAATGTTTAGATGGAAATTACATAATGCAATATATGTCTAAAACCAAAGAAAGATTTTATAATAAATTTCATTACCGAATGCCACTCGTAAAGTTTCAAATTTTCCGTTGGATTTAGGTTTTTTTTTTCTCAACCCGAGTTACACACCCACACTACTAAACTGAGTTAACTTATTTTGTATAAAAACACATGCCTATCACACCATTTTCGAATTCTTCTTATACAATTTACAATTTATATCCATTACTAATAGAATCGAGTGTTATCAAACTACGAGATATATGTACATGTGGATGATGAATATAATGACGTAGTTCTATAAATAACGATATCAAACTATTGATAGTTATTCAGAGATATATACTTTGATTACATTTGAAAGATTTTATCAAGCAAGAACTACAAAGTAGAACCATATAGTAGAATTACAAGTATAACTCTATTTTTCAAGTGAAAACGTGACTAGTTGTTAACTTATTATACAAGAAAGAAATTTTGATTATTGGTAACATCTTTTGTCTAGCCAACTGTTGAGGTACTCACGACAATTCCGTTATCCTTCACCCATACAAGAACTCTGTCGCAAATATATATCTTAGGGATGATGGTTGATCCTTATGCAATTATTTGTGCATCAGCCATCTTATTTTTCTTTTCTATTATCTTTAAAACACATTCTCTTTCCTCTCCAACAAGCTCTGGCCACAAAGTTTTACCTACAAGATATAAAAAGTTGCAAATTTGGCCTTGTTTCTTATAGATTTTAACCAATCACATAATATAATCCTAAATATGCATGCCAGGTTACAAAATACAATTAAAAGTCTTTATGTATTATCATTAAAAAATAAGTAAGAATATCTATACAGTTTTCACACTTTTCTATTTAATATGTGTACTTATTATTTTTTTAAAGAATTAAAATAGTATAATTTAAACATATAACCGGAAAAACATTAGTAACTATTATAATGATAATTATATGCATGTAAATTGAGTTTTAATGATTGAAACTTTTACTTATTGGTTGATTCTAATCCATACAAATAATTTGATACGTGACACTTCTAGTTTTTACATCTGTTACTTATGACAATTCCAGTTAATCGTTAAATATATGCATGTGATTTTCACTCGATTTAGCTCAGAATAATGATTATAAACGAAATGAAGAAACATACAAATGAAATAGAACAGAAAATAAAGACAAATTGAGTGTAAATCTATAATAATTATACTACTGAAATTATTATTAGAAAAAAAAGTGAAATTTGAAAGTATCAATGATTAATTGATTATATGGATGTTTGAAATCAATCTGACACGATTCGTTAAGGCTTCCCCTTCCAAACAACCTTAAATGTTAAAAGGGAGATGTATATCATGTTTAAAGGTAATTGTTATACAGGCATTTATGTTTTTTTCTTTAAATATGAATATGCTATTTGTGTTTGGGTCCATGACTTTTTGTGTTTGAAACAATTTTCAGGTTTAAATCATGGAGGGTTCGTGTAGGTTTGATCCATTAACCCATGAACAAAACCCGTTTAATGCCTTAAATGCGTATTAGTAAAAATATTAAATATGCCAAAGTTGAGTATATACACACCCATTTGATTCCATCAAACTTCAACACCAAATTACATAGAGATATCAGCTTAAAATGTGGTTCTAAAGCATTGTTGCATGCCCCGTCAAAAGACAATTGATGTTTTAAACGTATATAACTTTTAACTAAAAGTCACCTTTAATCATCTAAGATCATACATGATCCGATAGATAATATATGATCTCAAGAAGTAAGCAACAACATTTCAATCACTCGAAAAATAGAAACTTGCAATAAGATAAAGACAGATATTCCGCAACACACACAACAATACATCAAAGAAAACTACTAAAGAGTGATTAACCGATTTTGGGTACATCCGTAACAATGTTGTTACCATCAACAAAAACCCGAACCCTGTCGCATCGGATATCCGTGGACACAGTACTCCCTTCCTCCACAATAATCGCATCCACATTTTGATTTTGGCTCTCGATTACAGCTGTTGCTACTTGCCCTGAAGCCCCTACTAGCTCAGGCCATGATTTCTTGCCCTTAACTATAGCTCAAAGATATAATAAAAATTCATCACGATAAAGTGTCTAGCAAACAATTTTTTTTTCTATAGTTGTAGTCTAAACAAAATAAAATACATGTCTTACCTTTGTTGCAGCTGCTAGCCATGTTTTCTCCTCTTTAAAATTGCTTTAAATTTTGGTATGGATTAGAACTTTGTGGTTCAGAATATATATAGACAGAGATTATAGATGCTTCCTCGTAATATGACAATTTTATTTGTTTGTTGTTCTTGTTATTATGTTGGTTGTCTTGTTGACTAGCTCTTTTTAATTGTCGAAACTTGACATATGTTGTCCTTCAAGACAATACTAATATCATCTGATTTGTTTAATACATGCAAATGAAAAAATAACTTTAGTATTCAACCGGTTAGAATACAATGTATATCAGTAGAGATAAAAGCTTATCTTACAAAACTTACAATGTTCACTAGAGCCATTGAGATAATTCTGTCGTTGATATGGATCTTGTGAACATTTTAAAAATCTGATTAGTTTTTTTCATAAGTCGTTATCAATTTTTTTTCTTTTTCTTTTTTTTTTTGTAAAATTAGCGGCATATTTAACAAATGTTTGTATGAAAACAATTTAGTCTTACTTTTAAAACTTCTGAAATTGCACAACATAAGAGCTTTTTATCACATTTTATTATAATGCGTGACATTTTGTTAAAAGAGAACGTACAATTTGTGGATTTTTACTTTTATTTCACAAAATGAAATCTGTAAGATTTTTAAAAAGCTCACTAAAAAACTTGGCTGCCCCTAATGAATATTATAAGTTATCACTGAAATATTATCCCAACATTATAGTTAAGTTATCACTTAAATATTATCACTACAAAGATTTGGATGGCCTTAAAATAATTATAAATCATCCTAAAATTTTATTAACTTAACACTTATTATAAAAAATGGCCAGCCAAAGCATGCCGACTATTATGAATATTATGGCCGCCCGAGTTAGTCACTAGTAATTGGATTCGTTATTATAGTTAGATTTTATATTTTCTGCCAATTTTTGTGATAATTGACCTGGTCAATACTAATTAAATTGTTGACTCAGAAATTGTAGGATTTAAACACAATATACATTTGAGAGTTTCATGAAAAAAAATACTAAGGGTGACAACGTACCATGATCGTATTTTTAATTTGGTTTTAGGTGGTATTTTCAATATTGGTTCTGTGTGTGATGTAATACAATGGGAAGAACGAATGCCTAGAACTTAGAGGGATTGTAGGAGAGGACCAGAACGAAATCGCGTGTCCGAAGATGCTTAGAGTTTATAGTGGAAGAGTGGAGCGGCATCGAAACATCGTTTGTGGCTATCCAGGATGGTAGGATATAGTCGATGATAGTGTATTGCTGGTGTAAATTGTGAAGATATCATTCACAATTTTATAAATAAAATACAAGACAATTAAACAATTATAATTCGAAATGCAATAAAGTACGTTTATGGTAGGAATAAATGAAAGTACGAAGAACGAGTAGAAGAAGAGATGTTGAGGCCGTGTTTGAACATGCATAGTTCACTATAACAAATTTTAAAAGTTTTTCAAGAAAACTTTTTTGTTCCCAAGATATACAGTAGAATCTCTATGATTTAATACTCGATAAATTAATTAACTCGATAATATTAATTATTTGTCCGGTCCTAACTTGGTACCAATACAAAATTGAACCCCAATCGATAAAATAATAAAATAATAATTTTTTTGAAATCTCAATTTAAATATATTGGTACAAGTGAAACTATAAATTAATAATTACAAAAATATTTTAAAATTTTAAGATTGTCTAGTAAATGTACATAGAAATCTAGATCTATGCACATTGAACTTGACATGTTTATTAATGTATGAATGTACATGAGAATTTTAAAGGTAACTGTTTCTGTTTATTCAAATAGGTAAAATGAACGGACATAAAAATTTTAAAGGTCGATGCATTAATTTGAAAGTTGCTCACGAATATAAGAGAACTCTTTAACTTAATAATTTATTAATTTATCGATATAATAATATTTCGTTAAATGAATAAAATATCTCGGTTTCAACATTATTAATTTATAGATGTTTTAGTGTAATAGCAATAGTATTGTAGGAGTAGACCTCCATGCCTGGAAAAGCATCAAAATGTTTGCTTGAATTTTTGTATGTTGGAGTGTTCTTTAGAGCAAACCAAATCTTTCTAGTTTCTAGGTGATCAAATGTCTCTCCAACTAAGGTATAGCCATTATTTTATGGTCGAAGCAACATGAAACACCCAACATCAAACTCATGTACTCAATTGTAATAAACGTTTTTGATAAATTTTAATTAGCTTATTGTTTAAGTTCCAACCAACGTTTCATATATCTGTAACACCTTATCAACTATTGGTTTCAGATACCAATTAGTAGTGATTGAATTCCTTCTATGGTTCCACATGAGAAACCATTACGAATATAACCTACATGTCCAATTGAACTATGAGCTAGAAGTCTTTTGACTTTCGTACGACCCATGGAAAAGCAAAAGAGTTGCCCAAAATAAAGGAAAGGGGTGTAACATCCCACGTTAGTTGGGAAGGGGAACAGAAGTCTCTAAGAGGTTGAATATCTTCCCTTATCGGACGCGTTTTAAACCCGTGATGAGAGTATTCTTCCCAAGAAGAGGACAATATCCGGTGCGGTTTCCTGCTTGTTACATGGGGCCCAGGCCAGATGGAGACTAACTGGCTTATCTAGAAAGTACAGAAGACAGAAGGAGAATGGACTCTAGAAGATCATGACGCGCTTGTAAAGCGTTTAGTGAAAAAAAGTTGATATCCTGGTACGGCTTAATCACAGTTGATATCTCTAGCAGACGTTGGCAGATTCATGTGGTTCCATGACGTATATTTAAGCACCTTTAGGTTTATATATTGTGTTAAGTTTTATGTCAGGTTTGACCCGTTAACCAACGAATATGACCTGTCTGGCCGTCTAACACCCAATGCTAAATTGCAAATGTATGCTAAGTAGAAAATTAATTGTAAAAATAATAAATGTTAAATATGAGTATATAAACACCCATATGATTATGTAAACTTCAACATCATATTACATATTCTTTTTCTATATGCAGATGTTCGACTTGAAATGTGGTTCCAAAACATTGTTGGGTAAACTGTCAAAAAACTTAAATCCAGTACCTTTTAAACTATATTTCTTTAAATTAGCGTTTTAACTTTTAATCATCTAAGATCATAGATAACCGATCATGACAAACAACATTTAAACTCGTGAAGTAAACAACAACATTTTCATCAAATGAAAAAGAAGAAACTTGCAATCAAAAAGACAGAAATACCGCAACACACGAAACGATGCAACAACAAAAACTAAGAAGGGTGATTAACCGACTTTGGGTACATCTTTAACAACATGGTTAGGATCTACAAAAATCCTAACCCTGTCGCAACGGACGTCTGTGGTCACTATATCCCCTTCCTCCACAATGACAGCATCCACATTATGATTTTGGTTCTCGATTACAGCTGCTGCTGCTTGGCCCGGTGTCCCGACTAGCTCTGGCCATGATTTCTTGCCCTCAACTACAATTTATAAAAGTAATAAAAATTTAGTCACGATAAAATTGTATAGCGACTTATGAATGAGATTAAAGTTATCCAAACAGATTAAAATAAAAATATCACCTTTCTTGCAGCTGCTAGACATTTTTCTCTCCTTTCAATCACTTAGAAATTACTTTATATTTTGATATGAATTTGAACATCATGGTTAAGAATTTATAGGCAAAGATGGTGGATGCTTCTTCATAATATGAAATTTTTATTTATTTATTGTTCTTGTTTATACCGGTTGTCTTTTGATTTTTTTTAATCCCATAATTACCACCAACCATTTTGCAAAATATAATGCATTAAAAAACAAAACCCCAAAACTACACAAAGGGAAACAACCACTTGACATTAATTACATTATTCCTCATAAAAAGAGTCTTATGTACTTTTTTAAAATCTTATGAATATCTTTATAAGCTTAGGGGCATATTTAACATGTTTGTATGAAAACAAATTTATTAAAAGGGAACACATTATGCTTTCTATTAAAAGAAAAAGTAAGGTTTGTGTGGATTTTTATAATTATCCTAAAATTTTATATAAGTTATTAAAAAACTTTACCAGCCAAATCTTGCCGACCATGGCCGCCCGATGGATTCGTGTGATGCTGCCTCCCAGTGTGACACCAAACTTATTGATTTTATTATTATTAGTTTTCATATATTGCTATTAGTTCTAATTGACTCATTCATTACTATCCTTTTTAAACGACTTCTAATCTATTTCTAATATATTTCACTGCCTACCACTTGCAGGATTAAAATTTTTAACCTCTAATATAGAGGCAAAACATCTTACTACTTCAACTATCCCTTTAGGATCAACCAGTACTTATTAAATCGTTTTACTAAGCAGCTGTAGGATTTAAACACAAAGCATTGAATATGTCATAGAAAACCCTGACACTGGCAACCATGGTAGTAATTTTCAATGTGGTTTTATGTGGTGTTATTGTAGGTTTTAGGATCGCTTGAATATGACTGGAAGAACAAAACGTCAAGAACTGAGAGGGGATGTAGGAAAGAACAAGAAAGAAATCGAGGGCCCATATGTCTAAAATATTGGGAAATATGTACGGTGAAAGAATGCAGTTGCACTGAAACATCTTTTTTGGTCATAATGAAAATTGTAGGGTGTAGCTAGTGGTCGAGCATCTTAGTGTAAACAATGAAAAGAGAGGAAGATGTGAAGCACTTGTGTGTGACCCGATTGGGTTTGATCGGATTGACCCGGTCCAAAACTTTTTTTTTTTTTTTTTAAAGATTATATAGTTTTATTCTTTAATGTTTTATTTTCTTACAAAACTAAAATAATCACGTTCAGATGATTATGTAAACACTGCATTTATAGCGAATTGTGTATTTTAGTGTGTCAAGCCGAGGTTACTAAACTATACTTTAATAGAAATAAAGAATATATAAGTTAATAATAAAAGTATATATAAGTTGTTAATAAAAATATAGAAGTTGATGTCAATACATACATACTTGAAATAAAACAAAATAAAATATAAAATATAAAAATAGAATGTAAGGATTGATAAAAACTAGAACCGATCGAATTCACATTTTGGAGGAGTTTCATTAATATTTGACATAAAAAATTGATATGTCAATCTTTTGACTTTCGCGAATGTACGTCCTGGCCAATTCACGTTAAGGGCTTGTTGACCTTTGTAGGTTGAGGTATTTTATATCTCATCATTGGTCATTTCATATTATTAGTTTATTAGCATTTAAGGTGTTTGTTTAGTTGCTTTCCTTATTGTTTGGTGTGTAACCATTTCTATCATTTATCGGGGCTCATTAGAAGTGGTGTACTTGTTCATAGAGGATGACAATAGAACCGTTTAGGATGGGTATTAATAACCTCATCCAGTCATTCTCATATCGGGTTCGATACCTAACGACCATTGACTTAACCACAGGTTTTTAGTACTTTTTAGTTTGTTATAAGATACTTGTCAAGATCTTCATGTCAATTTTCGTTTTTTACCAGTAGAAATATAATCTTATGTTTTTAACATCTAAAATAAATTATGATATGATAAATTACATGCACTCATATTCTTATTATCATCATAAAATGTTTGAAATATCTAAGACATTTGATTCGCGATGATGAAATACCAAAGTTAAGTTCAAATTCCAAAACATATAAAGTATAAATAATATCATTAATTACGTATTCCAAAATACAATTTTAAAGATAATTAACCTACTAGAGTAAAGTACCATTAGACAAGATCAGTGAAAAATAAAAATAAAATATAAAATTATTTTCGGTATATTGTATTAGTATATGTTCAGGAAAACATGTTTAAGATTTTGGATGAGTTGACCAGGTATCATTAATAATATAGATGTCCCGTACCCGTAAATTATTTAAAACCCCTTATTTGTCTGAATACCCGTCTCGTTACCGTCATAAAATTTTTCAAGCTTCAGATTTGTTTGTTGGGTAAGACTTCGTTTGTCATCCCAATCTTTATGATATTATGATTGGTTTACAATATATTTGTTGGGGTTTCTATTACCACAAGCTATAAACTCATTTAAAAAATGAAATGAACTATCAAAAACACTAGTGTATTTTTAACAATACAATAATATTTTTTATAATTGTTTTCGAATAACTTTAAATTTATATTTATTATATCTAATTAGATCATCAACATGATAAAATATTCTATTTCGTTCAGTGTAAACTGGTTTTAAGATTTATTTTAAGATAGTCCAATGTTCTGATGGATATCACATAATACAATACTTGCCTAAAACCAAAGAAGTATTTTATAATAAATCTGATAACCAATACCAATCATAAAGTTTCAAATTTTCGGTCGGATTTAGTATTTTTTTTCCTCAACTCAAGTCACACGCCCACACTACTAAGCTAAGTTAACTTATTTTAGTTAATAGTATAAAAAGACATGCCTATCACGCCATTTTCGAATCCAGTGCTATCAAACTACAAGATATATGTACATGTGGATGATGAATACCATGACGTAGTTCTATCACGCCATTTTCGAATCCAGTGCTATCAAACTACAAGATATATGTACATGTGGATGATGAATACCATGACGTAGTTCTATCACGCCATTTTCGAATCCAGTGCTATCAAACTATTAACAGTTATTCAGACATATATACTTTGATTAAAGTTTGAAAGATTTTATCAAACAGAAATTATTACAAAGTAGAACCGTACAGTAGAATTACAAGTATAACTTTATTTTAAAGTACAAACATGACATGTTATTAACTTATTATATAAGAAAGAAATTATGATTATTGGTATCATCTTAATTTTGACTAGCCAACTGTTGGGGTACTCACGACAATTCCCTTATCGTTTACCCATACAAGAACTCTATCACAAATATATATCTCGGGTATGATGGTTCCTTCTGCAATAATTTGTGCATCAACCATCGTGTTTTCTTTTTCTATTATCTTTACAGCACATTCTCCTTCCTCTCCAACGAGCTCCGGCCATGAAGTTTTACCTGCATAATAAGTTATAAATTTGGCCTTGTTTCTTAATAAATGTTAACCAGTCACATAAACCATCCTAAATATGCATGTAAGGATACAAGATACAGTTGTATATCTTTATCTATTATAGTTAAAACAATAAGTGAAAAATATTTATATGGTTTTCAAACTTTATAATTAATATGGCTCCTTATTTAACAATTCTTTATAGTAATAATCTTGCAAACTGAAAGAATGATGTTTAGTTAACAAATAATAGATGTATACCTTGTTGGACTTGTTCACTTATTGAGGCCATCTCCTTTGTGATTTAGATGTGTGTATGTGTGGGCTTTGTGAATTATTTGGTCCCGAAGTTCGTGTCGAATAATTATTTATAGGGAAATTTTCATTTGAATTTTTATTATTTATTTATTATATGATGATGGATAGGAATGATGACTTGGAATTAGTTTAAGATCGCCAAACTTTTTATTTCTTAAAATATAAAAATATTAGTTGCCATGCATGCGGCAGCTCAACACGACTTACAAATTTGACTTTCAATATCAATTGTATTGGTGTTGATCCTTTATTAAATTAGTTATTGTTAATTTCATAGTAAAGATGTATTATTAATACCAGTGGAAATGCTCGCGTGTTGAGGCGGTAACGCCGTTGCGCGATTTTTTGGGTAATTCGAGTTTAGTTAATATACGCTCGGTGCGTTATGACGTAAATTATAAAATCAAAATATAATTATTGAAAAGTTAAATGAAAGAAAACAATTACATATATTACAAAAGTCTTTAAGACAACTATATTACCCCAACAAGATTAGTGAAACCATGGGTGATATTTATCGTCGGAAATCACTTATTATCTAGATTTTAAGGGGGGCTTCGTTTTATAAATAAAGGTTAGAGTTTTATGATTATCGGAGGCAGCTTTCGTTGGTGATTTGCATAGACCGGAAAAATTAATGGATGAATTGTCACCACAAATTACCATCTTGATTGTTATTAAGCTGTTAACAACTGACAAGGAAATGGAAAAGTGATTAGTGCTCAATCGCAACGAATGCACGGCATTGAAAGTAAATGACGGTTTTGTTTGGCCACGTGTATATGCTTTATCATTTATATTATAAGCATCATATGTTATACTTTATTGTAAGAGCATAAATAAAATAAAATGATTATTTTTTTAAAATTTAAGTATGACTTTTTATATAGATGTCTTAATCCATATGTAAAATTATCATTCTATCGTCCTTTTATTTTTATTATAAAATACACTATAAATATTAAAATTACTAAACTAATAATATGCCGTAGAAAATATTCTATAATAGTTATTATAAATATGAGATATATATAAGTTATATATTAAATATTTAAATAAAATAATACTTATTTAAATAGTATTTAGTTATAAAAATATAATTAGTAAATATAAATTTAAATGTCAATTTATAGTATCATAAATAAAATAAAATTTAATAAGTGAATTAAATAATACCATATTATTAAATAATGTATTAATAATGTTTATTAATACATAAAAGAGACAAGGACAAAAATATCAAGTTATATAAAATTTAATGGATAAATTTATCATATTGCCCCTAAAGTGTCTTAAAATTTTAATCAATTCTCTATTCTACTCCTCTTCAATGACTTTCACTCCTTTATACATATCGCTTCAAAATTGTATGCTTGGCAAAATTAAATCTCTATCCAAAAGATGTATTATAGTAGTATATAGATATAAGTATTTAAATAAAATAATACTTAATTTAAATAGTATTTAGTTATAAAAATATAATTAGTAAATATAAGTTTAAATGTCAATTTATAGTATCATAAATAAATAAAATTAATGAAGTGAATAAATAATACCATATTATTAGATAATGTATTAATAATATGTATAAATAATATAATAATAGAAGAAGTAATTAAATGAGGGTAAAATGAAATTATTGCATAAAACACTTGTACTCTATGTTTAAAATGTTGTATAGTTGTCATACACTTTGATTGTCGAACTCTTTTTAATTGTCAAAACTTGACATAATGTTGTCCTTCAAGACAATACTATATCATCTGATTTGTTTAATACATCAAATGAAAAAATAACGTTAGTATTCAACGGTTAGAATACAATGTATATCAGTAGAGATAAACTATCTTATAAAACTTACAATGTTCACTAGAGCCATTGAGATAATTCTCTCGGTGATATGGATCTTGTGAACATTTTAAAATCTGATTAGTTTTTGTGTTTGGGTCCATGACTTTTTGTGTTTGAAAATTTTCAGGTTTAAATCATGGAGGTTAGTAGTTTGATCCATTACCCCATGAACAAAACCCGTTTAATGCCTAAATGCGTATAGTAAAATATTAAATATGCCAAAGTTGAGGATATACACACCCATTTGATTCCATCAAACTTCAACACCAAATTACATAGAGATATCAGCTTAAATGTGGTTCTAAGGCATTATTGCATGCCCCGTCAAAAGACAATTGATGTTTAAACGATATAACTTTTAACTAAAATCACCTTTAATCATCTAAGATCATACTGATCCGATAGATAATATATGATCTCAAGAATTAAGCAACAACATTTCAATCACTCGAAAAAGAAACTTGCAATAAGATAAAGACAGATATTCCGCAACACACACACAACATACATCAAAGAAAACTACTAAAGAGTGATTAACCGATTTTGGGTACATCCGTAACAATGTTGTTACCATCAACAAAAACCCAAACCCTGTCGCATCGGATATCCGTGGACACAGTACTCCCTTCCTCCTCCACAATAATCGCATCCACATTTTGATTTGGCTCTCAATTACAGCTGTTGCTACTTGCCCTGAAGCCCCTACTAGCTCAGGCCATGATTTCTTGCCCTTAACTATAGTTCAAAGATATATAAAAATTCATCACGATAAAGTGTCTAGCAAACAATTTTTTTTCTATAGTTGTAGTCTAAACAAATAAAATACATGTCTTACCTTTGTTGCAGCTGCTAGCCATGTTTTCTCCTCTTTAAAATTGATTAAATTTTGGTATGGATTAGAACTTGTGTTCAGAATATATTAACAGAGATTATAGACTTTCTCGTAATATGACAATTTTATTTGTTTGTTGTTCTTGTTATTAGTTTGGTTGTCTTGTTGACTAGCTCTTTTTAATTGTCAAAACTTGACATTGTTGTCCTTCAAGACAATACTAATATCATCTGATTTGTTTAATACATGCAAATGAAAAAATAACTTTAGTATTCAACCGGTTAGAATACAATGTATATCAGTAGAGATAAAAGCTTATCTTACAAAACTTACAATGTTTACTAGAGCCCTTGAGATAATTCTCTCGTTGATATGGATCTTGTGAACATTTTAAAAATCTGATTAGTTTTTTTCATAAGTCGCTATCAATTTTTTTTCTTTTTCTTTTTTTTGTAAAATTAGCGGCATATTTAACAAATGTTTGTATGAAACAATTTAGTCTTACTTTTAAAACTTCTGAAATTGCACAACATAAGACTTTTTATCACACTTTATTATAATGCGTGACATTTGTTAAAAGAGAACATACAATTTGTGGATTTTTACTTTTATTTCACAAAATGAAATCTGAAAGATTTTTAAAAAGCTCACTAAAAAACTTGGCTGCCCCTAATGAATATTAAAGTTATCACTGAAATATTATCCCAACATTATAGTTAAGTTATCACTTAAATATTATCACTACAAAGATTTGGGATGGCCTTAAAATTATAAATCATCCTAAAATTTTATTAACTTAACACTTATTATAAAAAATGGCCAGCCAAGCATGCTGACTATTATGAGTTATGGCCGCCCGAGTTAGTCACTAGTAATTGGATTCGTATTATAGTTAGATTTTATATTTTCTGCTAATTTTTGTGATAATTGACCTGGTCAATACTAATTAAATTGTTGACTCGGAAATTGTAGGATTCAAACACAATATACATTTGAGAGTTTCATGAAAAAAAATACTAAGGGTGACAACGTACCATGATCGTATTTTTAATTGGTTTTAGGTGTATTTCAATATTGGTTCTGTGTGTGATGTAATACAATGGGAAAACGAATGCCTAGAACTTAGAGGGATGGTAGGAGAGGTCCAGAACGAAGTCGAGTGTCCGAAGATGCTTGGAGTTTATAGTGGAAGAGTGGAGCGGCATCGAACATCGTTTGTGGCTATCCAGGATGGTAGGATATAGTCGATGATAGTGTATTGCTAGTGTAAATTGTGAAGATATCATTCACAGTTTATAATACAATACAAGACAATTAAACATTATAATTCAAAATGCAATAAAGTACTTTTATGGTAGGAATAAATGAAAGTACGAAGAATCTAGAAGAAGAGATGTTGAGGCGTGTTTGAACATGCATAGTTCACTATAACAAATTTTAAAAGTTTTTCAAGAAAACTTTTTGATCCCAAGATATACAGTAAAATCTCTATGATTTAATACTCGATAAATTAATAAACTCGATAAATTAATAATTTGTCTGGTCCTAACTTGTATCAATACAAATTGAACCCCAATCGATAAAATAATAAAATAATAATTTTTTGAAATCTCAATTTAAATTATTGGTACAAGTGAAACTATAAATTAATAATTACAAAATATTTCAAAATTTTTGGATTGTCTAGTAAATGTACATAGAAATCTAGATCTATGCACATTGAACTTCACATGTTTATTAATGTATGAATGTAATTGAGAATTTTGAAGATAATTGTTTCTGTTTATTCAAATAGGTAAAGTAAATGACATAAAATTTTGAAGGTCGATGCATTA
>JACCIY010001451.1:0-75534 GCA_025506505.1 Flaveria sonorensis
CCCGTAACTACACCCCTTGGTGGTCTCTTGCACCGCTTCCTCTTCATCGCTGGAGACAACCATCTCAGTGTTAGTTGTTCCCCTTCATCATGACCCTAATCATCCCTCCTTCTCCAGCAGTTTTCTTTCTCTCCTCCTCCTTCTCCTTCTTTTCCTCTTCTCTCACTGCACGAATGACCTCGGTCACCACAGACGGCAGGATCGTCTGCATGACCTGATGAACTTTATCCACAACTGCCTCCTTTACTAAGGCTCTCAAGTTGGCACTCTCATCACCGCCCTCCTGATGATGAGCTGGGCTCAGCAGGAGCCGTCTCAGTAGTTTAGTCTTGTTCCTCGTGACACGTGGTCCAGCACCACGGCCACCTGTACTTCTCCTCGAGAAGCTTTCGATGATCTAACACCAGCCATCTTCAAAACACTATAAGATTCAACACCCAACAGGTCATTCAAGGTAATAGCTCAGTTGATGTCAAGTATAGTAAGTCCCTAATTATAGTGCCAGTTGTGATTAGCCACTTACTTTACTCTTCATCTCCCAATCATTCCTATCCTTACTACATCAGTATCCAACTCTACTAAGGGCATATAAAATCAAATAACACACGCACATAATACGGTTAACATTTAAGAAAACGAATTACCTGATGGCATGTAGCTACTTGGGCTGGCATCCCTCCATTCGGTCCCATTCTCTGTTTAAGTTTAGGTTCTTTAAAATACTTTACCCATTTCTCTAAACTTGGGCTCTGATACCAATTGTAAGCCTTGTTCCTGGAGACCTCACAGTTGGACAATCACAGCATTTTCATATAAAATAAATACATTTTATAAAAACATCGTAGCGGATTAATTTATCAAAAACCATTCATGTATTACTATTTGATGTTGCCAAATAATACATCATCGTAGTTTAAAATTTACAAAAAGAATCATTCAGTTGTATTAAAACACACAATATCATTATGCACGAATGGATGCCAGTCTTTGCCCTCCAAGTAGCCTCACCCGCTGCGCATCCCCAGCAACAAGTTACCTGCCAACTAAAAATGCATAAAAGTCAGCGTTGCTGAGTGAGTTCTAGTTTTAAAAAAAAATTAAATCCCTTGTTTATATATAAAAATATAATTTTCTTAAAATACTTCCTTTTCATAAAATCCATTACTTCCGTATGTGTTCACGCATCATACATACAACAGATAATATTTATTATTATCTTTCATTATCGTTCGTTTTCGCACTTTCTTTCATCATTATCTTTCACTTTATCTGGACCTGTCATATGCTATGCCCCATCATTGTGCACGAAGCAACTACCTCTTGGGGTCAAGCGACAAGAATCCCGTTTTCACCGTCTCGATCAGTCACAAAGACTGACCCTCTTGTGTGTGAACCCTCATGGGTTAGCCAAAACGCACGTTATATAACACACAGTTGAGCTAACAACTCTCAATGAGTTGTGAACCTCCTTAAACATTTTGCTTGCAAGACTTTCATTCATTTCTTATGTTCCACTTCTTATTATCATTAATCTTTCTCTTTGTTTATGATAATACTTTACGCATACTAGCATAACACACCACGTAAAGTCACGTAATAATACGTAATATGGAACATAACAACAGGCCACAAACATGAAAAACACCAACAAACATAACCATCAAAACATCCCAGAGCTTAATCATAAATTCCATTTCTCCCAAATTTTTAGAAAATTTTCTAAGGCATTTAGGCGCATGAACTCTATGCAGGTGCACGAACACTATATAGGTGGACGGGCACTTAGGCGCATGAGAACACTTAGGCGCATGAGGAATCCTAGGCGCATGAGCACTGCTTGGGCGCTTGATCAACACTTAAGCAAATTTCAGGTGCATGGGGTACTGTTCGGGCGCATGGGCAACACTTAGACTAAATTTTAGGCGGCATGGGGTACTATTGGGGCGTATGAATAACACTGGGCTTTTTGGCAAAAATTATCTTGTGCATGAGCCTATTTGAGCGCATGAGAAGGGACTTAGGCGTCCGAGCAAAATTTCAGGCGCATGAGCAGCAGCAGTTATATTCAACTTATAATTTCAGTCCCAAACATCATTCTAACATGCCCATAACTTAAATCTAACATACTAAGCACCTAAAACAAGCATAAAACCATAGAACACAGCCAACCATACACAAACATACATACGGTTACAAAATAAGCTGTAAAACATTTTTAAATGCATTTTCAGCCCCCAAAATACTGTAAAAAGAAGAAAACCGGGATCTAGAACTCACCAATGCAGCGTTCAAGCAAAATTCCACCAAACTTGAGGGCACAAAGAGTTCAAACAACCTAACACACCAAAACACAAAACCAAGCACAAAGAACACATATAAGAATTGGTTCATAAGCTGAAAATTCAGCTGAAACCAAACAATTACACAAGAAAATACTCACCTTCGAAATTTTCAGCTTTCTCTCACTAGAAACCAAGAAATTCAGTTCTTCTTCTTCTTTTTTCTTTTCCAGCCGAAAGCAAATGTGAAAAAGGCAGTGGCATGGGCGGCCATGCCTTTTAAACCATAAAATAATAAGGTTTTGTACTTTGTACACTTTACCCCCTCCACTTGCATCTTTATCTTTTCTTTCAAGATACTTTTCTTTTCCTTTATTTTAAATAAAATTTTCGGGTGTTACAAATATTTTTGTTAGATAATATGACTTTTTATTATCAAATAGGTTTTTTTTTTAAATTGGTTTCTAAAATGTGGTATTCGTCTTATTTTTCTAGTGGTGTATATTTTGTTTGTATAACAGAATTGATTGTCAAGAATCCATTACCAAAGAGAAGTCGATACAAGTACAGTAGTAGGGTGTCGATCGTCACGATGAAGAAGACGATGGTAGGTGGTTGAATCAGTGTATGTTGATGGTTTTATGGTTGCAACGGTGGTAGTTTTATGGTGGTAGAGTTAGTTGGTGGTTGTTTTATGGTGAAAAAGATGGTTTTAGTAGTAGTTTCATGGTGACGAAAGTAGTGGTGGTTTTATGATGATAGAGGTGGTTTTGTGGTGGTTTGATAGCGGTAGAGGTGGGTTTGGTGGTGGTTTTATGGTGGCAACGGTGGTGATGTTTTCATGGTGGCAGCGGTGGTTTTGGTGGTGGTTTTATGGTAGAGGTGGTGGTGGTGGTTTTGATTTTGGGCGATAGTGTATTGTGTAAAGAGAGAGAGAGAGAGTTATTAATATTTATTTTTTATTAATATTGAAAAAGATCAAACTAGCTTCATGTGCCAAGCACATGACAAGATTTAACGGGAAATATTAACGTCCGTTAAAGTAAGGACGTAACTTGTTACAAAATTTAATCATAAATGATGTTTATTGTAGTTTTGAGTAAATTACACGGATAGTCCCTGTGGTATGCACATATTACACTTTAGTCCCCACTTTAAATAAATTACAGATGCGGGCTTGAACTATGCCAAAAGTAAACGATGACAGTCCCTATCACTAACAATGGTTATGTTTTTTTTAGTTTTTTTAAAAGACCAAAATACCCCTTTTTATCTTCTTCTTCACATTCAACACCCACCACCGCCTCTACCCTCAACCCACCACCACCGTCACCTCTACCCTCAACCTACCGCCGCCACCTCTACCCTCAACCCACTACCACCGTCGGCGCCTGCATTCTCAACCCACCACCACCGTTGCTGCCTTTAACCTCAACCCACCACACCTTCGCCTCCGCACCCTCAACTCACCGTCAACGTCATCGCCTGCACCCTCAACCCACCTCCACAACCGCCTCTACCTTTAACCCACCACCACTGTTGCCGCCTACATACTTAACCCACCACCAACGTTGACGCCTGCACCATCAACCCCCCTCCACAACGCCTTTACCTTTAGTCACCATCAACGTCGCGCCTACACCCTCAACCCACTACCATCGACACCGCCTACACACTCGGATCTGAATAGAGAAAAAGAGCTTGCCTAAAGCCACTGGTGTTAGAAGAGAGAAAGAGGAGAGAGAGAGAGGAGAGAGAGAGAGAGAGAGAGAGAGAGAGAGAGAGAAGAGAATTAGACAATAATAGTCTTTGATTTCTCACATGAAGGTGAGAGGTGGTGGTGATGGTGATGAGATGAGAGATAGAAGAAGAAGATGAAGATGAAGATGGAAGAAGAAGAAGATGAAGAGATAGGTGAGATGTGGTGGTTTGGTTTGGGTGGGGGTAAGTTTGGTTTTATTAGAAATAATTAGTTTTTAAATTTAGGGGTATATTGGTAATTTACATTGACTTAACGGAGAAACTTAACCTCAGTAGCGTCAGGGACTGCCAGTGTGCATATCATGCATAGTTCAGGCCCGCATCTGTAATTTATTAAAAGTAGTGACTAACTTGCAATACCATATACCCCAAGGACTGTCCGTGTAATTTACTTGTAGTTTTATTAGTTTAATGATGAAACCAAGCTGTTCAAGTGAGTAATATACCAATTAATTTTAACAACAAATTATCGTTTGATATTATATCAGTCAGTACTTAAATTCATATATATTTCAAAGTTACTTCTTATTCCTATTTGTAATTGTGAAATAAGTTTCACTTAATAAACTTTTACTCCCATTTAGAAGAGAGATTAGCATATCCATTTTGCTACAACATCTCACATTATATATGAGTAATAGAAAATTTTCACTAATGTAGAAGTTGAAGAATGCAGAAGCAGTAGAGAAATTACCTATATATTTTCAATATATTTATAAAGAAACTTTTGAACTAAAATTAAAACAAAATGATAAAACTTTAGGATTGAAATTAATGTTTTTAAACTTTTAAAGTATAATAGTTACTTATATCAAATCTTATGAAACGAAATTGAAATTAACTCTTTGTTTATTATTGTAGTAGGTTACAATATCGTTATACATGGGTTGAATAAATCTACTATTATATGGTTAACGATAAAAAAGTTATCTCTTAAACATCGTGTATTATATGAATTGAATCAACTCATGTATTGCACATATTTGAAAATTTAATATTAACATATTTGAAAATTTTTAGAAATCATTCATAAAAAAAAATTATTATCATTACTCTTTCTTTTTTTTTTTCCCATAATATATTAACAAACATAATTTTGCACTATATTATATTTGAATAATTAAATAGAAACTTTAAGTATAAAAAGTAAATAAAAATTAATTAATAACTTTTATTAAATTTATTTAGTTACTCCTATACTTATTTAGAAAACCAGTGGATAGGGTTTGGTATCATATTAAAGCTCTTGATAACAATCCACAATTATTGATAGTTATTAATGAATAGTTATTATAGCATTTTTAATTAAATTTATAGTCAATGCATAAATATATTTTTTAATATTCTTATTATTAAAAGTAGAGAGAGGCGAGAAAACTAATTATTAAATACAAGTATCCTAATTTAAATATTAATAATTATCAACTTTTGAATGCATTAATTATCGTACCATTTGCATAAAAGGTTGTACATATTTTTTCTTTTAGTTTTTTATTTTAAACCCAATACTTTTATTACATATTTTACAATTTAGCTCCCATAATTTTTCACTTTCAACTTTAATCCCCAAAACTTTTTATTTTTTACAAATTTTTTGATTTGCAGTCTAAATTTTAAGAATTAACACGTCGTAACGTACACGTGTGGTTCAACATTGTTAGCTTATTTTTTTCAATTTAACATCCCCGTTGTAATGTGCGAGTACTATATCGACTTTGTTATTGTTTTAACGTTTTAGGTTTCATGTGCGTGATACAACATTTTTACGTTTACTTTGCATCTGGTTTTATTTTACCGGTGTTGATGGTCACTGATGGTAATGTGACATTAATGCTACTTAGTATTGTTTTACGCCCCCCGCAATTAATTTCAATTTATTTTAATTACTAGCTTTACTAAACCCGTGTATTACACGGGTTAAATAAGTAAAATATAAACTATAATAAAATTTTATTAATTGTAAAACAATATCCTAAGTTAATATATTATTGAAATTATATGTAAACAATTATCTATACTAATAAAGCAAAGTAATTTTCAGCCACATCTCTATTTTCTAACACGTACACATCACTTCCACTTAGGCTCCATCTAGGATTGTCCACATGTACATACCATATTAAATTTATAATTTTTGCTAAACATCTTGACTTCAATTTTTTTTTAATAAATGTTAATTTAATACTATATTAATCATAATTTCTTTCTAGATATAAATAAGGTTTATTAAAAATATTTTATGAGACTTAATTTTGTTAAAATATAATTTATTTTGTAGCTAATCATTTAAAAACTAAAATATTTAAAAATATATATAAAGAGGTTTATATATATATTATGAATAATAAAATTTACAGGACCTGTTAAGGGATGGTCAATACAATCAATCTTACAATGAGGAGAGTGTTAGAACACTTAACAGATCACATGGGAAACCGGGTTTATGTAAATGATACTAAGAACACAAGTAAATGAGACGGAACTAAGAACAAGAACAAGATAAGTATGTTTTCAAGAATGCTATATATTGCTCTCAAATTCTTTTACAAGTGTTACAAAGCAAAAAAAGAAATACAAGGACCTAAGATACTTATACTACAACCTACAACCGGCCATACTTTGAAGGCCAGCTGGAAATACTAATCTAGACAACACAATCAATGTAAAGTCAAAAGGCAGATTGCCTTTTGACTAGTGACTATGACATGCCATAGCTCACATCCTAATATATTATAAAAGGATAAAAAATACAAAGTAGGAAGTTACAGACTCAAGACCATAATCTATAGTTTACTAAAGCATGGACCTTTTCACCAACTTGTATAAGTTGGTGAGTCATCAGAGTTGCAGCAGAAAGTAAGTCAACTTTATGGAAAAGTAGATCCGAGAAAGCATGTCCTCTCTGTCTTTCGGAAGAAATCAGTCTTCACTTCATTTGCTTTGGAAGACTTTGTCTTTAAGATTTGGAAGACTTCATCTTTGGCTTCGAAAGATTTGGTCTTTGGCTTCGGAAGATTTTACACTTGGAATAATTTCTGTGATGAGTGTAAAACTTCCGAAGTAACTTCTACCATGTACATCAGTGCATGCATGCAGGAAGCTCCTTGGTTGTTTTGGCTTCTTTGGTTGCATTAGCCTTCTAATATAACCTTACAAACTCCCCCTAGGCTGATGCTACCAAAACAGAGAAGTTATTCAGATGTTGCTTATTAGGATCAAGACCATACCTTTCTTCACCATCTGGTCAGGATCCCTCAGACTCTCATAATATCTTCTCATGTCATGGAGATCATGTAGAGAAAGATCAAGCATGTCTTGCTAGAAATAGACATCTTGACCCCTTGATCTCTGATGACATACCACCTGTGTGGATTAGCTGCAAAAGTCCAGGATAAGATGGGTCTTCTAGTTGCAAGAGGCTCTACTTGAGTTAGAGTTGGTTGAGTAGCCTCTTCTTGCACTACCTCAGGATGCTCTGACTCATCTGAGGTGTAGAAGTGGATGCCTTGGTCTTCTTTTTGGAAACACTCTTCATGGCTATCCTTTTCATCCTCTTTGAAGTCTTTAACTGAGAGGACTGGTCTTCAGTACAAGATTGTTCTACTGTGTCTCTCTCAGGTGGGTTCTCTTCTCTCACAGGTTCAGAAGGAGAGTGAAGAGGACCCTGCTGTGGATCAAAAGATGAAGTTGGCTGAGATTCAGCTCTAGTTCCAGGTTGTGTTGTCTTAACCTTGACCTCAACTTCAGGTTGAGCTGGACTTTGGTGGAGAATGCAAGTCAACAAGATCTCCCTTCTTAATCTTCTGCTTGATCACCCTGATGTGCTCACCCTTCTTAATCCTCAACTTCAGATAGAGACTTTGGACCAAGCCTCCTTCCAGAGAATCCATACAGCTTCAAAAAGCTCATCATCCTTTGTCTGTCAGCAGACTTCTTTTGGCTCTTTTGGATGATGGCTCTTGACTTTGCAGCTTCTTCTTTTAGTTTTTTCTCTTAGCAGCCTTTTGTTCCTTGATGACTTGTTGCTCTAGCTGCTTGAGATACTCAAATTCAACATACTCATATGATAAGGGAAGAAGTGAAGATGCTTGATAGAGTCCTGTGACACGCAGGTAGTTGATCATGTTCAGTCTATCAGCTTCTTTGTCTACCTGAGGTTATGCAGTTGCCATAGCCTCTGTTTGAACTAGAGAGAGGGTAGGAGCATGCTTGTAGAGCCTTTTCTATCTTCTTTCTTCCATGTTTTTAAGGACCAATGTTGTATCCTCTGCCTCCTTCCTCTCCTTGGACAATTCATTGTCAGCCAATTCATTCAGTTCATCTAAGGGGAGAGAGAGTAGTTTATCCACATTTTAGTTTCTGGTCCCCAAGTAGTTTATCCTGGCTGCCCTCAACTCATCATCTTGAGTATTTGGCCTGGGGCAGCCTTGATGGCAGCTTTCATGAAGCCTGGAGACCCTTTTGAACTTTCTCCCCTTAGCTTCCGAGACTTAATTTCTTTCGGAAGAAAATTGTCCTTCAAATACATGTAAGTACTTAGAAGCATATTTAAGCTTCGAAAGATATCTCAGATTTATTTCGAAGGTAAATTTCTTATAAGTAGTTATTTGACTTGAAGACATAATGTTCTTCCGAAGACAACTTGAAGTCTTCTATTTTAAGTTTGTAATCATTTTCAGCTCTTTTGAAATCAGCTTTTAAAATGTTAAGGACTTAAGATCAGTTCTTATCTCTAAGTTATAGGACCTATATCTGTTAATTTTAGCAATACATTCAGGTGTACATAGATGTTTCAATACCTTGGCTTCTTCATGATCTGCCATCAGTGCTTGGTTTGGAGATGCATCCTCAACCTGAAAGCTCCAGTCAAAGCCTCCTTCTTTGACAGCAACTGCAGCTTACTGCTTGGGCTTCTTATTCTGGGGAGCTCCATTAGTGTAGTTTGGTCTGGTTTGTGCTTGGCCACCACTTATTCTTGGTGCCTTGCACTCTCTAGCAAAGTGTCCCTTTGGTTATAGTTGTAACACTTCACTTTGCTTTTGTCCAGCCCAAACTTTCCACTGGTTGCATTTCTAAGAAACTTCCTCCCTATCCTCTTGTAATACTTCTTGGCTTTGTGAGTGAGAAGAGCCATCTGTTGCACTATTTCCATGTAATCTAGATCATCTGGATGGGTACAGTCCAGGTCTTCAAGGGTAAAAAGAAAGTTGCATGTGCTTTCATCAGTAGAAACAAAAGCTTGTGAAGAGCTTGTCTCTTGGAATGGGCTTCCTTAGGTGTAGCTCTCTCTTGGTGTCTCCGAGAAGGTGATGAAATGACCCTTTATGAGTTGTCAGGATAGCAGATGAGATAATGTTGTGGTTCTCTTCAATCCTTTTCAACCACATGAAGGGCTGAACTCTACTAATTGTTGGAGTTACCAGATAGATTTTGCATGTTCATCTCCATCTGGTAGCCAATGAGGATACCATATAACTCAGTGAGAGTAAGGGTCTTGAGGTTCTCAGTCCTCTTAATGACCATACAATAGTGTGTCCATCATCTAAGAAGAGAGGACATGAACTTCCTTACAATGTCCCTATTCTCAAGAGTTACTCCAACATCCATTAGAGTATCCATAATCTCAACATACCTGAAGTATTGTTGAGTCATGGTTTCACCTGTCTTGAAGGTGAAGTTCTCAAACTGCTACTTTAAGAGGTACTTCTTGTTCTCTTTTGCTTCATTTGACCCCGCATACATCAGCTTTAGTGCATCTCATAGTTGCTTGGCAGTCTTGCACTTCATGAAGCCTCTGTAGATAGAGTTTGAAAGAGCAGTTTGAAGGGCGGTCATGGCCTTCTAATCTATGTCTATCTTCTTCCATTTTTCTTCAGAATAATCAGCCACTTCCTTTGGTATCATACCACCACCAGCAGCAGCTAAAGAGGTGGATGGTACATGAGGTCCATAGATAATAGATCCCCACATCCTAAAGTCTTGAGACTTGATGAAGCCTTTCATTCTTTGGCACCAAGTATCAAAGTCATTAGGAATGATGAGTGGAGACTTTGACATAGTATCGGTTTCCATATCAGCCTTTGTGATAGCTACCATTTGAGTTGTTAAATGTTTTATGAAACTGAAGGGATTTAAGATGGTGAGATCTTACAATCAAGAGCCTATAAAAGCTCTAATATCAATTGTAGGACCGGTTAAGAGATGGTCAATACAATCAGTCTCACAATGAGAAGAGTGTTAGAACACTTAATAGATCAAAAGGGGAACCGGGTTTATGTAAATGATACTAAGAACACAAGTAAATAAGACAGAACTAAGAACAAGAACAGGATAAGTATGGCTTTAAAGAATGCTATATATTGCTCTCAATTTCTTTTACAAGTGTTACAAAGCATAAAAAGAAATACAAGGACTTGAGATACTTTATACTACATCCTACAGCAAGCCATACTTTGAAGGCCAGCTGGAAATACTAATCTAGACAACAAGATCAATGTAAAGTCATAAGGTAGATTGCCTTTTGACTAGTGATTATGACATTCCATAGCTCACATCTTAATATATTATAAATAGGATAAAAGGTACAATGTAGGAAGTTACAGACTCATGACCATAATCTACAGTTTACTAAAGCATGAACCTTTTCACCAACTTGTATAAGTTGGTGAGTCATCAGAGTTGCAGCAGAAAGTAAGTCAGCTTTATGGAAAAGTAGATCATAGAAACATGTCTTCTTTGTCTTTGGAAGAAACCAGTCTTCACTTTATTGGCTTCGGAAGACTTTGTCTTTGAAGCTTCGGAAGACTTCATCTTTGGCTTCAGAAGATTTGGTCTTTGGCTTCAGAAGATTTTAAACTTGGAATAATTTCTGTGATTGGTATAAAACTTCCGAAGTAACTTCTACCATATACATCACAGCATGCATGGAAGCTCCTTGGTTGTTTTGGCTTTTTTGGTTGCATCAGCCTTCTAATATAACCTTAAAAAATCCTTTGTCTTTTTATACAATTGTTTATAACTTAAATATCTTTGTTACATATAATAATTTTATTGATATGTTATGTGACGACCCTAAAAATTAAGGTTAGAAAATTTAATACTAAGATGCGATTTAAATTAATTCTTATATATATATTATATATATATATATATATATATATATATATATATACATATATATATACATATATTAAATTAAAATTTCTAAGGTAACTTTATATGATAAATTTGGTATCTACATATATTGTAGCATGTATAAATATATGTATATGCATCATAGTTTGCATGTATGCATGATTCTTTACATGTGCAAGTATTTTCACATTTGTGATCTTTGTGAAATATTAAGGATGTTAAAGATTATGTGTCTAGTTATTTGAATTATATATTATACATCTAATTAATATATAATGAACTAAGTTTACAACCTAATCAATCAATAACCAAATAAGTTAACTTTTTGGAAGATTTTCATGGAAACCTTAACTAAACTAATCTTAAAAACTTAAACATTCAACCTAAACATCAATTTAATATCTTAATCAATTTATTAAGACTTGAACCAACATGGATTAGTAGTTTAATACTATATTAACACTAAACTAATAACTAAGACTATCATTAACCTAGATTAACATAATGATTTCCTCCTTAACCTTTCGGCCAAGAATCATCACCAAACAAACACTAAGCACACTTCTAAGTGTGACACCTAGCCAATCATACACTAAGTATACCTCTAATGTTGACACCTAGCTCTTACCACTTAATGAACTTAAACACCAATTCATCATACTTAACCTAAGACTAATACTAAATCTTTGTCCATAACCCTCGGACGATTATATCATTACTAGCATCACACTAATCTTTATCAAATGCTTGACACTTAAGACCTCTAAACCTTGAACACCTAGCAAACCAACTCATCAAGTAATGATGGTTTCTAGCCATCACCTCTTCGGCCGACTTCCATGCATTATCATTTCATTAGACACTAAGCATTTCTCTTAAGTTGCAACATAACCTACTCTACCCAAGGGTTATCATTGTTAGTGCTTTGTTGTCAAACTCTCGGCTAATCAAAGGCATAAAACCGCCCCCACACCCACTGAAGAACTTCTCAAAACTCTCAGCCACTATCAACTATTTACACCACACCAAGATCACCATAACGACCTCCATATTCCACAACTCTCGGCTTTCTCTCTTTATCTCGGCTACAACATCATCAACACCTCTATAGCCATCAACCACCGCCACCATACCTTACTCCCTCACGGTTCCAGTAGCAACCAAACACCATCATCAAAGATTTCATATCTTCATCAAGATCCTTTTAAAGAAACCTTCAAGATCAAGAACTCTTTCTCAAGTCTTGGAATCCAAGAAGCTTAAAGTCATCTCCAACCATCTTCAACCTTTCCTTTCATCTACTATCAAGGTTTTAATCCTCATAAACTATGACAAACAAGCTTAAAAAGTTACATATGTGATTAACACACATATGTAACTAGCCCATTATGTATGAACATCAAAGCTAAATCACAAATCTCTTGAACATTTGATTTTTTTATCAAAAATCGGTAAGGAAAAGGTTAAGAACTGAAAATTTAAGAATTTTATAAAAACAAAATTTAAATAAAAAGGGTTGAAATATATGTTATTTCATGAATTATTAAGTAAAATAAGTTAAATAACTGTGATTGTGGAAATAAAAATTACAAATCTATCAGAAAATATAAAAAATAATAGTCTGGAAATTTTGGGAAATTATTATGTGATACATTAATTTATATGATTTATTTAAGAAAATAAGAGAAAAATGCCTAACAGGAGATTTAAAGGTGATAAAAATCTAGAAAGATTATATAAGGACCTTTGTAGTAATTTAAATTTTCAGAATAAATTTCGTGAATTAATTCATTAAAATAATAAAGTTACATATTTTAGAAAGTATAATCTGTAGGAAATCGAATTTAATAGCAAAACAGTATGAAAAATCATGAAAATTTTATATAAAATTTAAATATTGTGTAGGACTTTCTGTATAAATTTCAGAATTTTTAAATACTTTACCTATTTTTTCTATTTAGTGTAAATCTTGTAAAAATTATAGGAAATTAACTATAAATAGGTATTAACTAAAATTTTTACATGTTAATCTGGATTTTGAGATGTTACTGTTTATAAAATTTGGTAGTTTATGATTAATCGTAGCTACTATTTTGTAATTTCTATTTGAATTAAGATATAAATGCTGAAAATTTTAAAGAAATTTATTTCTAACTTGCAATTATTTTATAGGAATTTTGCTGGATTTGAGGTGAGTATCATAGCCCCATTTTATATCTATGAGTTTTGGAGGAAAAAGCATAGTGTATTTATTTTTTATGCTAATGTAAATAAGAATTTTGATACGTTACTATCATTTTGTGTCATAAGTTACAACCATTAATTCAAATAAGGAACCAACTGATAATACAGGTAGCGCTACTTAGGAATATGTTTCCTGCATCAACAAAATAAGTGTAGTGATGTTATATTATCTGATTCTGTGATTTGTATGTATGACAGTTATGAATCACCTGGCATCTAAGTAGGTTTGGTTGTAATCTTATTTATATTGCATCAATAAATTTTGTTAAGTTATTAAATTTATGATCTCACCAACTTTATGTTGACTATTTTGAGTATGCTTTTTCAGGTAATCAATATGACTTATAATCTCGTGCTTACTTTGATGTTTTCAATGGGTGGTACGATGTGATAGGAAAGATGTGTGTACGAGTAACACTGAACTTGGTAGATCTCAGCATTTCTGTGGATGCACATATCCACTATTACTGAGAAGAATAATAAAATAGTTACTTAAATCTTTTGTAATAGGGTTACAATATATTATGTAAAAGTCTGAAAGAGGACAAGTTTTGTATATGTTGTAAGAATGTAACCCGTAATCTATGAAAGTTTAATGTACTGTTTATTAAATTTTTTTGGTGTGATTGTTTAGATCTGTAATCAATGTGTTCCGAACCAATAGTCACACCAACATTTCACGCTTCCACCAGGATATGACAGCTTGGTATCAGAGCCATTGGTTATAGAGAATTAGGTATTATTAGTAAATGCCTAGACTATAACTATAAGCTCGTATGATGACAAATTATCTAATATGATAATAGCTTGTGTTTGTTTCTTTCCATGAATTTATGTGATCATATTCTGCTTAGACTAAAATGAAACTTAAAATATGTATGATTCATATGTGAAATTTTATGAATCTTATGTTATTTACATGAGTTAAATTTGTAAGAATTTTTGCAGCATGAATTCTGATAAATCTGATAGCTACTATAATGAAACTGATCCTTCGGATCATAGCAATCATAGAGAAACAATACCTGAGATAAAGCCTCAGAACAAAGTAGAAACACCTCAACCTGAGACCCAGACCAACACAACGCCAAAGTTTACGTTCGACGTGCACCAGTAACCATGGGAGGCTATACAATCATGACACCAAGAAAGAATGTACGACGTGGAAAGAAATTTTCAATTAAAGAAGTTGTGGAGCAAGAAAACAAAAACCCAGAAAACCTCTTTCCAACATCTAATATAACACCTACCCATCCAACCTGATAATTCCAAAACTGAAGAAAGAGGAGTTAAGAGGCAAAGGTTGGAGGAATGTCAAATGAAGACTACTAAGCAGATTCTTAAGAAGGTTGAAAGAATACAACGAGAAATTCGAATCCTTCAAGAAGATGTCAAGGAAGTGAAGAAAGAAAGCAAAAGTATCTTCACTAGGATGTGGAATTGGGTGGGGTGAGATTAGAGAAATAGGAAACCCTATATGTTATACAACTATTTTAGATATATGAAATAAGAAAATAATATTACATTCGCTTATGATTATGATATAATATGAGTAAAATTTATGTAATAATAATATAATTGGTATGTAGTGAAAAAAAAAAATACCGCCAAGAAAAGATACTCAACCAGTACAAAGAACTTCACGTGTCGGGCGACCAAGAACTAGGTTAGTAGAAGAGACCCCGCCAGCAAATACTACCACAAATGAGGACAAGAGAATTTCTCGAATAGTGACTCAACCAACTGGAAGCTGCAATACCTACATTAGTGACCCAGCTGCAACAAACTTTTAATTTTAAAGGAGTGCCGCCTGGAGACAATGGACCAGCACATACTAACGAAGTGGAAAACCATGAAGAGGAAGCTATTGATGAAGCTAGAAAAGGATGTTCTTATAAGGCTTTTATGTCTTGTAAACCCCAAGACTTTGACGGAAAGGGTGGAGCAGTGCAAGCTTTACGCTGGTTAGAGGAAATGGAGTCAGTTTTAGGCATCAGTGATTGTGCTGATAATTGCAAAACCAGGTTTGTTTCGCATTCCCTTAAAGGAGAAGCACAGTCTTGGTGGAAATGGAAATTCAAACAAAGGGAAGGAATGTTATGAATGGATTAAGTTGGGAAGAATTTAGGAAACTAATGATTGAAAAATACTACCCCTATAATGAAATAGAAAAGATCGAAGTAGAATTTTTAGCACTAAAAATGAAAGGTGCTGCTTATCAGGAATATACTGATAAATGCAATGAGTTTTCTAGATTGGTGCCATATTTACTGACTCCAGAAACAAAGAGGATAGGAAGATACATCTGGGGGTTAGTACCACAGATAAGAGGAATAGTGAAATCTGCAATGCTAAAAACTTTTCAGGATGCAGTGGCTCTAGCAGGAAGTTTGACAGACGAGATGCTTAGGAACGGAACATTAACTACAACCAAGGTAGGAGAGAAAAGAAAATGGAACAACCATACAGGAAGGAATTTTGGTGGAAACTAGATCAAGAGGATAAACAGAAACCCAGAGAGAAATTTTATAGGAATCGCGCAGGAAGAAAGGTCGTGGACAAAAAGTCAACCCTGGTACAATACCTGCAAAAGATATCATGCTGGGAGATGTGTGATGATAATTTGTTATATATGCAAGAAGAAGGGACATACATCCAGAGAATGTAAGGGACCCACAAATCCTAAGCCAGTATGCTACCAGTGTGGAAAAGAAGATCAACTTTGCAATGGATGACCAGAATTGAAAGGGAAGACTCCAAGGAATCCCGACAAGGCGCATGGTCGAGCATTTGTGCTTCAAGCGGAAGAGGCATGACAGGAACCAGAAGTGGTGACGGGTACGTTCCTTTTTAATGATCTATGCAACTGTATTATTTGATACGGGAGCAACCCGAAGTTTTGTTTCAAATTATTTCAAACCCCTACTTAGATTAACATCAGAGAAACTGAAAAATAAGTATACAATAGAATTAGCTGTTGGAAAAATGATAAAGGCTAGTGAAGTTATTCCTAATTGTGTTCTAAACTTAGATAATTATTGCTTTGACATAGATCTGATCCCTATTGAATTAGGAGGTTTTGATATTATTGTGGGTATGGATTGGTTAAGTAAGAATCAGGAAGAAGTCATTTGTGGAAAACAAATTATTAAAATCCCTTTAATGAGAGACAACCGAATTCTTTTCATACACGGCAAGAAACCTAGAGATCCTATTAGAATAATTTCTTGTATGAAGGTTCAGAAATATTTGAAAAAGAAATGTTTAGCATTTCTGGCCCATGTAGTTGATACAAAACCAGTCAAGCAGAACTTGGAAGATGTTCCTATTGTTAGAGAATATCCAAAAGTATTTCCTGATGAGTTACCAGGATTGCCGCCCCCTCATCAAGTAGAATTCAAAATTGAATTAGTACCAGGGACTGCACCAATTGCCAATCCCCGTATCGATTTTCTCCATCAAAAATAAAGGAATTGATGAATCAATTACAAGAGCTGTTGGATAAAAGATTTATACGTCCTAGTGTTTCACCATAAGGAGCTCCAGTCTTGTTCGTGAAGAAGAAAGACGGAACCTTTAGGATGTGCATCGATTATAGGGAACTTAATAAAGTGACTATTAAGAATAGGTACCCTCTCCCTCGAATAGATGACCTATTTGATCAACTACAAGGATCGAACTATTTTTCAAATATTGACCTGAGATCAGGATATCATCAGTTAAGGGTACAAGAAGAGGATATACCTAAAACTACATTTAGAACCCGATATGGTCATTATGAGTTCCTTGTAATGCCATTTGGGTTAACTAATGCTCCAGCTGTATTCATGGATCTAATGAATAGAGTGTGCAAACCTTTTTGAAATCAAGTATCACCCAGGTAAAGCAAATGTAGTGGCAGATGCCTTAAGTAGGAAGGAAAGAACCAAGTCAATACGGGTTCGTGCTATGAGAATGGAGTTACATTCAGATCTGATAAGCCAAATCCGAGATGCTCAACAAAAAGATGAACTAAAGAATGTGATGGAGCAAGAAGATCAACTAGAAGCTATGTCAAATGGGATCTTGAGATTTAAAGGAAGAATTTGGATTCCTGACAATGGCATTCTTAGAGAAAATATTCTGAGTGAGAAACACAAGTCAAGATATTCAGTACATCTAGGGAATAATAAGATGTACAAGGATCTGAGAAACCAGTATTGGTGGCCAGGTATGAAGAAATCAGTTGCAAGATTCGTAGAAAAATGTGATACCTGTTCAAGAGTCAAAGCCGAATATCAAAAACCATCTGGAAGTTTGCAACAAACCAGAAATCCCTAAATGGAAGTGGGACCAGATTACTATGGATTTTGTGACTAAATTACCCAGAACCTCAAATGGATATGACACAAAATGGGTTATAGTTGATAGACTGACTAAATCAGCTCATTTCTTACCAATTAGAGAAGATTACAAAATGGAGAAATTAGCTAAGATTTATATGAAGGAGATTGTGTCTAGACATGGAATACCAATTTCAATTATATCAGACAGAGACAGCCGATTTACTTCAAGATTTTGGCAGACCTTGCATAAGGCATTAGGAACAAAAATAAATATGAGTACATCATATCATCCACAAACAGATTGACAGAGTGAGAAGACAATCCAAACATTGGAAGATATGTTGCGAGCTTGTGCGTTAGATTTGGTGGTAGTTGGGATATACACTTACCCTTGATAGAATTTTCATATAACAATAGTTATCATGCTAGTATAGGGGTAGCTCCATTTGAAGCTTTATATGGAAGAAAGTGTAGGTCACCTTTGTGTTGGAATGAAGTGGGAGATAGACAACTTACAGGCCCAGAACTCATACAGGAAATGTCTGATAAGATCTTTGAAATCAAAGACAGATTAAAGGCAACGCGTGATAGACAGAAAAGTTCTGCTGATAGAAGGAGAAAGCCGTTAGAATTTCAAGTCGGGGACAAAATATATTTAAAAGTATCACCATCAAAGGGAATTATCCGATTTGGGAACAGAAATAAGTTAAACCCTAGGTATGTTGGTCCTTTCAAAGTAATTGATAGGATTGGCCCTGTAGCATATAAGTTAGACTTGCCTTAGGAATTAAGTGGAGTATATAACACCTTCCATGTATCTAACGTGAAGAAATGTCTAAATGATGAGACATTAAAGATACCAATAAGGGAAGTCAAAATAGATGAGAAACTTCATTTTGTGGAAGAACCAGTAGCAATTATGGATAGAGAAGTAAAGAGATTAAAGAGAAGTAAGATCCCAATAGTGAATGTCAAATGGAATTCAAAACGAGGACCTGAATTTACATGGGAACGGGAAGATGAAATCAAAAGAAAACATCCACACCTATTTGAGGTTAAATTGAATGAAAAGAATAGTTATAAGAAACAACAACCCCTACCATCAGATACTAACAACAAATGAATTTCGAGACGAAATTCTTTTTACGGGAGGAGAATGTGACGACCCTAAAAATTAAGGTTAGAAAATTCAATACTAAGATGTGATTTAAATTAATTCTTATATATATATATACATATATTAAATTAAAATTTCTAAGGTAACTTTATATGATAAATTTGGTATCTACATATGTTGTAGCATGTATAAATATATGTATATGCTTCATAGTTCACATGTATGCATGATTCTTTACATGTGCATGTATTTTCATATTTGTGATCTTTGTGAAATATTAAGGATGTTAAAGATTATGTATCTAGTTATTTGAATTATATATTATACATCTAATTAATATATAATGAACTAAGTTTACAACCAAATCAATCAATAACCAAATAAGTTAACTCTTTAGAAGATTTTCATGGAAACCTTAACTAAACTAATCTTAAAACACTTAAACATTCAACCTAAACATCAATTTAATGTCTTAATCAATTTATTAAGACTTGAACCAACATGGATTAGTAGTTTAATACTATATTAATACTAAACTAATAACTAAGACTATCATTAACCTAGATTAACATAATGATTTCCTCCTTAACCTTTCGGCCAAGCATCATCACCAAACAAACATTAAGCACACTTCTAAGTGTGACACCTAGCCAATCATACACTAAGTATACCTCTAATGTTGACACCTAGCTCTTACCACTTAATGAACTTAAACACCAATTCATCATACTTAACCTAAGACTAATACTAAATCTTTGTCCATAACCCTCGGACGATTATATCATTACCAACATCACACTAATCTTTATCAAATGCTTGACACTTAACACTTCTAAACCTTGAACACCTAGCAAACCAACTCATCAAGTAATGATGGTTTCTAGCCATCACCCCTTCGGCCGACTTCCATGCATTATCATTTCATTAGACACTAAGCATTTCTCTTAAGTTGCCACATAACATACTCTACCCAAAGGTTATCATTGTTAGTGCTTTGTTGTCAAACTCTCGGCTAACCAAAGGCATAAAACCGCCACCACACCCTGAAGAACTTCTCAAAACTCTCAGCCAGTATCAACCATTTACACCACACCAAGATCACCATAACCACCTCCATCATCCACAACTCTTGGCTCTCTTTCTTTATCTCGGCTACAACATCATCAACACCTCTATAGCCATCAACCACCGCCACCATACCTTACTCCCTCATGGTTCCAATAGCAACCAAACACCATCATCAAAGATTTCATATCTTCATCAAGATCCTTTTGAAGAAACCTTCAAGATCAAGAACTCTTTCTCAAGTCTTGGAATCCAAGAAGCTTAAAGTCATCTCCAACCATCTTCAACCTTTCCTTTCATCTACTATCAAGGTTTTAATCCTCATAAACTATGACAAACAAGCTTAAAGAGTTACACATATGTTTAACATACATATGTAACTAGCCCATTATGTATGAACATCAAAGCTAAATCACAAATCTCTTGAACATTTGATTTTTTTATTAAAAATCAGTAAGGAAAAGGTTAAGAACTGAAAATTTAAGAATTTTATAAAAACAAAATTTTAAATAAAAAGGGTTGAATTATATGTTATTTCATGAATTATTAAGTAAAATTGGTTAAATAACTGTGATTATGGAAATAAAAATTAAAAATATATCAGAAAATATAGAAAATAATAGTCTGGAAATTTTGGGAAATTATTATGTGATATATTAATTTATATGATTTATTTAAGAAAATAAGAGAAAAATGCCTAACAGGAGATTTAAAGGTGATAAAATCTAGAAAAATTATATAAGGACCTTTGTAGTAAGTTAAATTTTCAGAATAAATTTTGTGAATTAATTCATTAAAATAATAAAGTTACATATTTTAGAAAGTATAATCTGAAGAAAATCGAATTTAATAGCAAAACAGTATGAAAAATCATAAAAATTTTATATGAAATTTCAAATATTTTGTAGGACTTTCTGTATAAATTTTATAATTTTTAAAGACCTGTAGCTATTTCTACTATTTAGTGTAAATATTGTAAAAATTATAGGAAACTAATTATAAATAGGTATTAACTGAAATTTTTATATGTTACTTTGGATTTTGAGATGTTACTGTTTATAAAATTTCGTAATTTATGGTTAACCATAGATACTATTTTGGAATTTCTATTTGAATTAAGATATAAATGCTGAAATTTTAAAGAAATTTATTTCTAACTTGTAATTATTTTATAGGAATTTTGCTGGATTTGAGGTGAGTATCATAGTCACATTTTATATCTATGAGTTTTGGAGGGAAAAGCATGCTAATGTAAATAAGAATTTTGATAAGTTACTGTCATTTTGTGTCATAAGTTACAACCATTAATTCAAATAAGGAACCGTTTGATAATATAGGTAGCACTACTTAGGAATATGTTATCTGATTCTGTGATTTGTATGTATGATAGTTATGAATCACTGGTATATAAGTAGGTTTGGTTGTAATCTTATTTATATTACATCAATAAATTTTGTTAAGCTATTAAATCTATGATCTCACCAACTTTATGTTGATTATTTTGAGTATGCTTTTTCAGGTAATCAGTATGACTTACAATCTAGTGCTTACTTTTGATGTTTTCAATGGGTGGTACGATATGATAGAAAAGATGTGTGTACGAAACAGTGAACTTGGTAGATCTCAGCATTTTGTGGATGCACATATCCACTATTACTGAAAAGACTAATAAAATAGTTGCTTAAATCTTTTGTAATAGGGTTACAATATATTATGTAAAAGTCTGAAAGAGGACAAGTTTTGTATATGTTGTAAGAATGTAACCCGTAATCTTTGAAAGTTTAATGTACTGTTTATTAAATTTATTTGTTGTGATTGTTTATATCTGTAATCAATGTGTTCCGAACCAATAGTCACACCAAAATATTTCACGCTTCCGTCGGGATGTGACATGTTATCTATGATATATATTAGATTATACATATATATAGTCTGTTTTATAATTTTTCTATTTCAACCCATATAAAACACGAGTATCTAACCTAGTAAATAATAAAACAATAATATCAACTTTTTAATATTTTGTTTTTACATTTTTTTTGTTTTTAAAATTAAACATTTTGTTTTGAAACAGACTTTTTAAAAAATGTAATTTTTAAATTTTTTAATTATAACTCCCAATTTAAATTATTATTGTTTATAAAATTTTACTTTTTAAAAACAACAGTTTTAAAATATTTTGTAATCTTAAAAAAGTTTAATGTTTTAAAAAAACTTCTTATCTTATAAATAGTTATTTTGTTTAGATATAATATTAATAAAATGATCTTTTTCTTAATTTATTAAAACCTAGTTTAATTTAAAAAATAATTAAATAATATTATTAGTAATTATTGTGATTATTTAATATGAGAGAAGAGGGAAAATTTTAGTGGGAGGGAATGTGGTTGTGCCATTGTTTTGTACTACAAGTATGTAAAACATAATACAAAATAACAACTAAATAATCCAATAAATTAAAATAATAATAAAATAACACAAAATGATATAAAATATAAAACACAATGATAAAATATCTCATTGTATTTTTTCATCTTGTTATTATGTTTTTCTAAATACCATGAGTTTTGAAAAATAAATTGGTAAAATAATATCATCGTTTTCCTTAAAATATGAAAAAATAATGATAAATAACAATAAAATTTTATAATATATATACTACAATAATAAAATAACATGAAATAATTTAAAATGTAAAACACAATATATATATATATATAACAAATGATAAAAAATTGTTTACATAATAACTGATATTTAGCATAATAATCTGGCGTACTAGACATAATAATTTGACGAATTTAATACAAATAAAATACCATTTGTTTTTAAATTCTAATTAATTATATCTAATGTGACCACCATAATAGATAACTAAAAGAAAATCATTTGAAAGGAAATGAATGGTGATGACACTATAGATGTCGACCACTCATTATTTTCCAATCTTAAAAATTAAAAATTAAATGAAAAGGGTATAATTGTAATCCATTAAGTAATTCTTTCTCCAATTAACTAACTAATTAATTAATCAATTTTTCTCTCTCCTCTCTTCTATTTTTACTTATTTTCAACCAAGCTAAAAATATAAATATGATAGTTTATTTCTAAACTTAATTAAGAGTATTAATGTTTTAGTATCATATATTTACATATATCTAAATATTATACATATGTGTAAATCTTGAGACTGATTACTATATGTCAAATATGAACATCTACTTACATATATACAATACTCATACTGATCTTCAATATTTCAAAATAGATGTCTACTTACATATATGTAAATTATAATACTAATCGCCTTCTTTTAGAAATGATTATGTATTTACCTATATGCAAATTGTTCTACGTATGTCTATATATACTATTTACATATATGTAAATTCTCAAACTGATTATTAATTTTTTTCAGACTCGACGACTATTTATCAAGAAGGGAAAAATCAAAAAATAAATCTTGCAAAACTATCTCAAGAATGTAATAGGAGATATAGATTGTTCCAACTTTCATCGATTTCATGGTACTTCTATCACCATATGAACGCCTCAAATGAAATCATACCCTGAAACAACAAAGACGGAAATTGTCAAGAATATAAAAGTAAACACAAACGAATAAACAACAAATCCAAAAGCTAAAGAACACACATATTAAGTCCAACAACTTTATTATTAAAAAATATATCTCTAATTCTTATGTAATAAATAAAATTAAAAACTAAAAATATCTTAAGATAACTAAACTAAATGTAAACTTCAACCGAAACCATGACTACTTCTACATCTAACATATTTATAAGACATGATCACTTAAATGTTTAACATATGTGTAAACAAATAAAATTTAGATGATAAATATTTATATCTATTTAACATATATATATATATATATATATATATATATATATATATATATATATATAATATTATTTACATATACATAAATTATTTTTTTATGAAATTAAAATAAGAAGGGTAAGGTTTGATGGTATAAAATACCTTTTAAACTATTAGAGTTTTTATAATTAAAACACATTAGAAATTAATGGATCTACCTACTCTAATAAAATGATAACTAGGAGCACACGTGACAACACCACTCCATCCTCACCCAAATTTTCCTGCTTCTCTCTCTTATTAAATAACCGTATTAATTACGAAAAATATTATTTACTTCTTTTAGATTTAAAATATTTATTTAATAATATAAGAAAGATATATTTTATTAACTTTATTTTATAAAAAAAAATTTAAAATAATATTTTTTAAAAACATCACACTTTTTGAAAAATACAAAATTATTTAAAATTGGTGTTTTTAAAATGTAAAATTTTTATAAACAAAAAATAATTAAAATTAGAAGTTATAATAAGGAAAATTTTCAAAATGCCATTTTTTTAAAACGGTTGTTTTGAAACCAATTGTTTTATTTTATTGGAAAAAATGTAAGTTTAACGGATGATATCATTATTTTATTTCTTACAGTCGTCATTATACATACGTAATTTCAATCATATTTTATCTTAAAATATCATTTTATAATTAATAAATTTTCATTTATATAAAAAGATAGATTAGAAATCGATTAAATAAATTTTTAGTGGATCCACTTGTCTCACCTTCACCTACGGATACATTTTTCGAATGCAAAAACCAAAATTAGTTAATGAATAAACACATAGTATATAAACAAAAGCAATATTATCAACACAACCACATCATTAAAACTATCCAAAACAAATGAGATTTGAAATAAACCTCAAAAATTAATATTCAAATCTTAGTGAAACTCCATCGAGTATAGGCATAAAATTTATTAGTTTCTTGAAAGAAACATAATAGATTCAAATCCTAATTAAATAGTATCAAGGAAGTTCTAAAATGAAAACCACTAGAATGAAGACGATGGACGGTTATTTTCTTGAGTTTACAAGAAATCGCTAGTTTGAAGATTGCTTGCAATAGGTTAAATGAATATATTGTTTGATTTTGATTATAAAATATCCAGTGAAATAGATAGATAATCAAGGAATTCAAATAAATGAGATAACTACCAAATTTAATTTGGCTAGCAAAATACCAAGAATACCCTTTTCTAATTATTAAAATGTCTCTTAAATTTACTTGATTACGTTAATGCCATTCATGTTTTGAACCATTGATTTGATGATCTAAGGATCCAAATTAGTTATCGCGGTTTATAATATATTTACAAGTTCTGAAAAGATCTTGTCCCTATATATATATATATATCAAATGAAAACCATCATCGAGAAAACCAAAAAACTAACTCTAGCCAATCAAATTTTTTCATTTAGTTATATTTACTTTAATTTAAAGGTTAATTACGTAAATTTATTACCCTTTTAAATTTGGTAGTTATCTTATTATATTTAAGCTTCCTTAAATATCTCCATAATCGTTCTGGTGCTAACTATTAATTTTTGCAATCAATTCATTAAACTAGAAATTGATGACTATAATACATTTGATTGGAAATTTCATTATGAAAACAGCAAGGTTCCACATACAAGAAAAGACAAAGATGATGATAATAATTATTATAGGATTGTTTTTATTATGTTTTTCAATTACTATTATCTCCTTCGCTTCTTCAAAATTTTCAAAGAAAATATAGTAAGTTAGTCCTCCTCATAGAGTTTTTGATATTCTCTAGGTTAGAATTACGTCATACATGGTTATTTTTAATATTTTATACATCAAATGTGAGCTTTTAAAGTTCTAGAGGTATTTTGGATTTTTTTTGTGCTTAGAATTCAAAATTGTGATATATATTGTTAATTTATTTAGACCTCGGACTCAGGACTGTTCTAGGGAATAACATATGTAAAAGGTGGGCTGGTTACACTCTTTTGAAGAACGACAATGATACATATGAACTTGAAGATGATGATGGGTCGAAGAAGTTTAACTCGAAGATGGTGATATGTTGAGCAATCATAAAATGACTAGTTTCAAACTTGTATAACATGATAAACATCACAAAATATATGCAATTTTTTTATAATTACTTTTATGTATATAACTCTGTCGTTTCAATGATTTTTATTAATGTACTAAATTATTTATTCATCAATTTTTGATCATATTCTTATTTTATGATAAACCATTTAAATTCTTGAAATAAAATATATATAGTATACAAAGCACATACACAAAGTAAAATTTTGTAAGGCTATATATGTGTAACACCACATCTTTCTTCATTTATTCAAAAAAAAAAAAAAAAACGTATGTACCAAATAATTTTTTTGTATGTTTGGTTGTTCATTTATTTTATTTTCTTAATGTAAAGTTTTCAATTTTATTTGTAAATCCACGTACGTTTACGTATATTTGACTAAATTTAAGAGAGAGGAGAGATAATGAGTGATTTTAAGGATCTCATTAATTAAGATGAATATTTACATATATTTGAATATGTGTTTGGTTGAAAATACCCTTATAATCTTATAAATATATCCTCTAATAAGCATTAATTTACTACTTTATCATCGGTTGATCTCAACCATAGATTACATAAATCAATGGTGGATTAGTGGTTTTCTTGGTTTTTTAGTAAAATGAGGTTTTCTCTTGAACCCTCCCATATATATATATATATATAATATATATATATATATATATATATATATATATATATATATATATATATATGGTTCATAAAAAAATCAATAGTTATGAGAAAACTAAATAAACCACAGAAACCAATAATATAATTCAAAATTTTTTATTCATTTAATGTTAAAATGGCTACTTAAATATTTGGTACATATATGTTGAACATAAATACGAAAATGAAGAAACTTACGTATACGTAATACTATTTCGAATGCAAAACTGTTACGTATACGTTTCTATGTGTGATCTATATGTAAAACCATGTTACGGTTTTCATTTGATCGCTACTCCTATCTATAAATACACACACATGTATACAGATGGTAGTGATAAAAAAATCTATCGATTATGTGACCGTTTTAATTGATTTTCTTTGGTTTTCACATAACTATGTGATTTTCGTGAGATCATTCCTCTCTCTCTCTTTCTAAATATATATATATATATATATATATGTGTGTGTGTGTGTGTGTGTGTGTGTGTGTGTGTGTGTGTGTGTGTGTGTGTGTGTGTGTGTGTGTGTATAGAGAGAGATGAGAGATCAAATGAAAATCATATTTTTAATTAAAAACCATGAAAACCAAAGCCAACCAATCATGTTTTTTTTTCTTTTTTCTTTTACTTTATAAATTGAAAGGTTATTAATGTAATTTTAACCCTCTCTAATTATAGTAATTAGCTATCTATATTGAATCCCTGGATTATCTTCTTAAACAAATGATATATTGATTGAAATGAATTTATTATCTCTCTCATTAATCTATTTCTCTATTCATCTTGTTTAATCAACCCCATTAACAAGACAAATAGTGATGTTATGTATACATAAGACTATAGTTACGTAAGTGTTATGTATTACGTATCACAGTGCTGATACGTATAAGTAGCATTAATGTAACGTATACGTAACACAACGTTACGTATACGTAACACATTGTTGTTACATATACGTAACGCTGTGTTACGTATACCTAACACTGTGTTATGATGTGACATCTATTCTACTTATACGTATCAACACTATGACACGTATATGTAACACTATGTTACGTTACATAATACTGTCTGTTTATTTTAATCTTTGCTTACGTTTGGTGGCATTATCATTTGTATTATTATCGCTTGTAACCCGATTTCACGTAGATGTAACTTAGCAAGTTCAACATATATGTAACACATTTTAATTAACTTTTTTATAAATATTAATAAAAGAAAAGTGAGTGAAAATCATATTAGGAGAGATGAGAGAGAAAAATAGATTTTGATTTTGCCTAAACTACCCCTATTTATTAAAATCTTATCATTTAAAATTCATAATATTTACAATCATCCCACTTTTAATATAAGCCTTTGATTAAATATGATCAATGGTTAAATGTTGGTTTTTATGATTTTCAATTATAACATAGTTTTCAAGTGATCTCTTCCCTATATATATATAGAGAGAGAGAGACAGATAAGAAAATAAATGTTAACCCTCTTTAATTGTGATAATCATGTTAACTTCATCAAGATCAAGATCAAGATCAAGATCATATCAAATCATTATTTTTTTGTATATATATATATAAGTATGTAAGGAAGGGTTTAAATGAAAACTCACCTTTTATGAGAACTTTAGAAAGCAAAGTGAGCCACAAGTTTTCAATGGTAAAATAGAAATTAACAAAAACTTAATATAGAAATTTATAAAACAAAAACTAACATAAAAATAAATAAATAAATACACAAAAATATTTCTCATGTTTCTCTCTTTCATAAAAAAAACAAAAAAATTCTATAAAAAATAGAAAAAAGCCCGTTTTTTCTACGAAATTCGTTTTACACATGTATAATATCGGATTTACACATGTGTAAATAACGGATGGACAATTTTTTTTTGAAAATATATCAATATTGTACGCACTAAAAATATAAAAATATGTTGAAATTAATGGTGAAATTGTTTTGAAAAAATAATATCGTGAAAAAAAGCTATAAACGTTTTAATAAAAAGATGAAAATGACATGTGATTTGCATTTGACTTAAATGTGTTACTTATATTGGTTGCTATAGTTCTCACAAAAAGAATGGTTCTCTAGATAAACTTACCCTATATATATGTATATATTTGTGTGTGTGTGTGATTTCACAAGTGTAAAAAAGTTATGATATGTGTAAAATACACTTACAATCTAAATATTTTCCAAGTGTAAGTAAGTTGCACTTGTCATAACTTTTTTACATGTAAGGCACTGATTCCAGGAAGCCTCACAGTTGATCATTCATAGTATATGAACGATTTAAAGCATTTATTTAAGTAAATATTGCAGGGGAAATTACTTTGATTCAAACTCATCATGACATAATTCAAAGAAAACATTAGCATTGTCTTAAATACATCAAACAAGTCTTAAAAGAGTGTTTAATAATCTTTTAATTTTGGAATGCCAGTCTTTAGTTGCCAAGAAGCTTTGGATCCATGCCCCCATCCTTCTAAGCCCAACAGGACCTGTCAAACTAATATGCATACAAAAGCCAGCTTCGCTGAGTGAGTTTTAGGTTTACTTTATCAGATAATCTTTTAGTGAGATATGTTAACATTATCATTCTAAAGTAGTTATCACAAGAACAAACATTTACTATACACAGACTGTCACTTTATCAATACTTTATCATTAATACTTTCGCTTATTTATTATCTATTACTCTTTTTTATCCGTCAATTCCCAGTTACTCTGTCTCGGGATCTGCCCAAGGGCTAGAACCCTGCTTGTGATGAACACCAGACTTTACTTTAGCCGTGCTTATGTTGAACACAAGACTTTACTTTATCCATGAGAGCACAACAAATGCAACTCTCCTTTATCCTTTGCTTGCAAGACTTTACTTTAGCAATGGTACATTGTTACGAGCTCAATAACATTTCTTTAGGTTTCACTTTCATCTTTAGTTATACATATACTTATACGTGCTAAGAATTTAACTCATAGTCCATATACCCACATTCTTCAACAAAAGAATACAAATAGTATAACCGACCCTCCGCGAATAGTGGAGGTTTGGGAGCGGCAGACCCTGATAGCGAGGTTCTAAGGGCAGCAACGATAAAAATATTTTGAAATCTTTGCCATACAAATCGTATATTTAGTATGCATATCGCCCCCAAAACATTGAAAACTTGTAAATAAGGGGGATCTAAAACTCGCCTGGTTAGTAAGCAACTTTACGTCTAAGTTTTCTAAGCTAGGATCGTGGCACACGGTCTGCATATAAGTTAATGCACAAATAGATCATTTTCTACATAGTTGTTTCGCATGTAGTTTTGCTGCCTGTTTTGCATGGCAGTTTCGTTGCCAAAATCGCCCAACTTTCATTGAAATTTTCTAGATTCGTTAAATCTACTGGTCTACCCATGCACTTGTGAAATTACCGGTGAAACTATAGTTTCGCTTTAAGGAGATTGTCTTAGTTTCGCGGGAAGAACTGGCAGTTTCGCTGGACGTATAAAAATGACGAACCAGCTCGTTTTTAACAAAAAATCTTAACTTTTTACATCCAAACCCTTAGTTTTTCATCCATGAAACTATATCTAAGCTTTTTACATGATTTCATATGTAAAAATGTGATCTTTATGCGATTCTTTGTAACTTTTCAAAACCCATAACCCTAGAATCTGGATCTGTTCTAAAGAGGTGTTTGGATGGTGATTCTTACCTGTTCTAAAGAGGTGTTTGGATGGTGATTCTTACCTGGATTTTTTACTCTTTCCTTGATGTTTGATGCACCAATACTTAGATATTCAATCCTTGAGTTGATGAAACTTCAAATCTTTAATTTTTCTCCATTTTCTCTCTCTACTCTCTCTCTAGAATGTTGGTGGCTTGGATTGCAAGTAGGGAAGAATGTGGCTGATTATGAGTGTTTAATGGGTGGTTATATGCCCTTAAACCCATCAAACCCTTAGCACGTAAGGTAATTTGGCCCATAATCTTTTTCTCTCTTTTTTTATTATATGTATAACCCTTAACTTAACCCATTATTACTAAGTTGCTCACTTCGACATTCTGGGGCCTTACATTAAACTTGTGTATTTACATACACACACACGTATATATATATATATATATATATATATATATATATATATATATATATATATATATATATATATATATAAACACATATATATATACATATATATATACACACATATATATATACATATATATATATATATACACATATATATATACATATATATATATATATAGAGAGAGAGAGAGGAGGGATTCTAAAAAAACCACAAAATTATGTGAAACTAGAGAAAACTAATGAAACTAGTCACATAACTTATGTGTTTTTTATCACTATCATTTATATTTATGTGTGTGTATATATGAATAATGGTATGATTCAAATAAAAAACCACAGCGTTGTTTTACATACACGTCACATAAGGTTACTTATACGTAACCTTTTTTCATTCGACATAGTGTTACGCATACGTAAAACTCTTTATTCTCGTATTTATATTCAACATATATGTAACAATATTTAAATAACCTTTATCAGTTAAAATAACATAAAATTTATGAAATATGTTATTGGTTTCTATGATTTTCTTTGATAGTCACATAACTATTTGTGTTCTCAGGAACCATCCCCTATATATATATGTGTGTGTGTGTGTGTGTGTGTTGTGTGTGTTGTGTGTGATTTCACAAGTGTAATAAAGTTATGATATGTGTAAATTACACTTACAATCTAAATATTTGCTAAGTGTAAGTAACTTGCAGCTGTCGTAACTTTTTTACACTTACACACACACACATATACATACATATATATAAAAGTACATAACATTGTATATGTGTAATGATATTATTTCAACAAAAAATTAACAATTTTTCTTTATCTTGATGAAGTTAACACGGTTATCACAATAAATGAGGGTTAACATTCGTGTGAAGTGTAATTTACGTGTGAGGTGTACGAAGTTACAAGGGCGTAACACGTGTTTTTTGGCAGATGAGTAATTTCGTTTGTGTCACAATTACACATATAAGGTACATCATTATGCAAGTTGTATTAATAATTACGTAAGTTATATTTGTTATTACGCACGTTATATATATTATTACGCAAACTAGAATCACTTAAGTTATAAAAAATAATTACGCAAGTTATATTTATGATTACGCTTGTTACTTATAATTAGACATGTTATATGATAATTATGCAAGTTATGTTCATAATTACACAATTAATAATCACGTAAGTTATACGCACAACACAGACGTTTTTAAAAAATGTTGATTTAAAAAAAGAATAATAATACTATACTCAAAATTAAAAAAAATAAAAATGCTCGATTTTCATGTGTAATTTTTTTAAACTAATAATATCGTATAAAAACATTACATACGTTTAAAAAAAAACTATTAGAATTTTAAAAAATAACAATTGTAGACAATTTTCAAATTTACTCTCCAGACCCCTTCCTTGCGTTATAATTTTATATTTAATATGAACTGTTAATATCTTAAATCAATCCTTGTTATTAATTCGTACATTTTTTACAAAAATAATAGATTGTATAATAAACATTCTCTCTCTCTCTCTCTCTCTCTATATATATATATATATATATATATATATATATATATATATATATATATATATAGTTTTGTTCATTTTTCTTGTAAAAGAAAATGTTTAATTGGTGAAAAATAAATAAACTCAAAGAAACTAGATACTCTTATAAAGTTGTATATTTAATGACAAAAAATATTTTATATTATTAAGTTGAGTTGTACCAGCAAGTCAAAGAAGGGGCCCACTGACGTTTGCTTAAATATGTATTTTGATTGATGAGATGACATCCATCATACGACCCTCGTGATTGCTATTTCCCCTCCTTCAACTTACTATTTACAAATTACAAATATTGTTACAAAATCATTGCAAATTAAAACCGATAAAACATTATTATTGATTGAATACTTATTAATGATGTATTTTTTATAAGCATTATTTCTGGAACGATGAAAATGCACTATATATATTTTACACCAATTTTATTATTAAAATCGTCATGTTTATAGCACATGTGATTTGAATTCATTATTATTTGTTTAAGAAGTATACCTTTTTACAATCAACATATCTTCAATAAAGCATACGCAACATTAATTAGTAGAAGAATTGTGCTTATGACGGGATGGATTTTGTTTATATGTATATGGTTATTACTAGAATAGAGATTATCATAAATATACTATGACTTAGTGATATAGCTATAATCAATTTACGTGTCAGTTTTTTTTTTTAATTTTATAAAAAAGGGTCAACTATATCAATATCACCTATAATCTAATCTTACACTATCTGCAAACGATCATTTGAAAACATACAAAATAACCACTTGAGTATAAGATGAAACAAATGTTTATATGTTATGTCAACTCTCACAGCATCTGAATATTAAGCAGCCGTTTAAGTTTGTCAATAACTCTAGTCACTTATTTAGGCATAAGTGAACTCTAAATTTTTTTGTACCAAGATTCAAGTTAAATTCAACAATTCTATGATTTAAATATATAAATTTATATCTATACTAATAAAGCAAAAATTAAAATCATATTACTTGTCATATTGTCATATTCTCATTGTCACATGTCATATTTTCACACATTCATTGATACATGTCACTAGCCATTGTCGGAGGATAGTGGAGCCGGGGGGGGGGGGGGTGCCCCCCTCTTTTTTAGTCGGTAGTTAGCGTTAAATTTTTGGCCTGGTAGTGTAATTTTTATATAATATCGAGTTCGCCCCCTAAAAAAATTAATTTCGCCCCCGCCCCCTACGTGAATGTCCAAGCTCCGCCACTGTGACACTAGCATAAAAATTTAATTATTTAATGATCATAATAAATATTATAATAAATCCTAAAGATATTCTTTTGCACTTATAAAACATATTTTTATTTAAAAATGTAATTTAAAAAGTTAAATATGATTTTTTTTTCTAATAGAGACAACTTTTTTTAAAAAAATGAGGTTTAAAAAATTTAAAAAAAAGAATGTTTAAAAAGCAATTTTTAAATAAAAGTTTTTAAAAAATGAGGTTTAAAAAATACTGTTATCATCTTATTACTTAAAAGTAGTTGATTATACATTATTCAAATCATATATTATCAAAAAAATATTTTATAATTTTAAATATTAATTACTAACTATTAATTTAATATTTAATTCAATCAGTATAAAACATTGATTTTAAACCACTATATATATATAAGCTTTGGCAAAGTCAGTGGTTTTTTAAAAGAAAATAATCACTCTCCCACCAATTAAAGTCTTTTCTAAATAATCAAAATTGTTATAAAGTGATCTGAAATCTAATATTAGTCAAGGAAAATCTAGAAAGAATCTTTATCAAAAGGTAATTTATAATCTGAACGTAGTAAAAAATGGTTATATAAGTTGAGAAATAAATGTTTAGTGGTTTCACTTTTCAACATTTATATGTGACATAAAGTTTTTTTTTCTTTTTTTTTGAACATTAAGTCGTAAGGTTTTTCTAAACGAATTTATCTTGAATAATGTATTAAAACGTATAACTCTATAGTTGTGAAAAATCTAAAATATACTCTAAAATAGCTTTGGACCTGGTTAAAAAATTGTGTGAAAGAGAATTGCCACATTAAACACACGACGGAGGCGCCCTCAATCAAGAATCGATGGTCAGCTCTTGTAAAGTTCTTAACTCTCTATCCCTCGCTTAATAATCAAACTATTTTTTTATTCACTTTTAAAGCTTGAAAAATCCAAAACTCTAATACTTTCTAGAGTAAATTATACTTTTCGTCCGTTAGCTATATAACAAATTTCAGATTTTGTACTTAAACTAAAGAAATTACAGTAAACATCCTTTACATTTAAAAAAACTTGCACGTTTCATTCTTTACTCTAGCGGACGTTAATTTTGTCTGTTAAATCAGGTCATGTGCAATATTAAAACAATATTAAATCATATTCACTATGAATATTAAAACAATAAAATAAAACTAGACCCACTTAATCGACATCATCATCATATTCACCATTCACCATTCACCATCCACCACCACCACCACCCTAACCCCCATCTTCTCCACCATCACCTTCATCATCATCTACCACCGCCCCTGCCACCGCCCCCACTTCATCATCATCATCTTCATCTTCATCTTCTCATTATCATCATCATCTTCATCACATCATCCACCCTCAAATTATGATTTGAAACTCAAAATCAATTATACACATTCAAAAACCACCACCATCTAAACCTTCAAAAACCCTCCACCACTATCGTCACCCCCATTAAACCCTAACCCACAACCACCCGACCACCACAACCATCCGTCCATCGCCACGACCACCATCCGCCCACCGCCACCGCCACCGCCTGGCCACCGCCACCATCTACCCAACCCCGACCTCAATTATCTCTCTCTCTCTCTCTTTATCTATTTCATTATCTCTCTTTCTCTCTCTCTCTCTCTCTCTCTCTCTCTCTATATATATATAATATATATATATATATATATATATATATATATATATATATATATATATATACATACACACAAAAACAACCAGCCAAGATCTTCAACTTCGTAAATTTTTGCTTCAAAAACAATATATTGAATCTTAAAGTTTTTGGTTTTTTATGATAGATTTGCAAATCTTAAGAGAAAAAGAGAGTAGAGAGAGATGTGTGAGGTTGGTTAAAGACCTCCCAAAGAACATATACCTTAAAAGGTGGTAGTGGCGGATGGTGGCAGTGGGCGGGTGGCGGCGATGGGCGGGTAGTGGCGGTGGCGATGGGAAAATGGTGGTGCTTTCTGTATGAGCATAGAGAGAAAGAGAGGGTAGAGAGTGTAACACCCAGAAAATTCAGCAAAAAAAAAAAAGAAGAGAGAGAGAAAAAAAAAAGAAAGGGAGAAGAATGAAATTAATTCAAGCAAAGGGGTTAAAAGTATGCAAGGGACAAACTTGCCCATAGTGGGTTCAAAAAGTGGGATAAGGCCGCCCATACCTTTCCCTCATACCCACTCTCGGCTGCAAAAGGAGAAAGAAGTTCTTAACCGGTTCTAGAGAGAGAAAGAAGAAATTCTTCAAAAAGGTAAGGTTTCCTAGTGTTTTCTTCTTGGTTTTCAGTGGGTTTGAACTTCTGGACCGATCTTTATGTGTTTTCATTATGTTTGGCAGCTTGTTTTTATGTGTTTAAGTGCTAGAACTCCAGGTAGCTCTCGGGTTTGTGTAGTTTTCACTCGAAAGCCGTTAGAGGTGAGTCCTAGATCGCCTCTTTTATATGTTTCTGCTTGTTTGGGGCTGGTATGCATATTAAACTATCGTTTTCTGCTCAAATTATGTTTTTCCATGAATGGTACGACTGAAAATTTATGTATGTGTGTTCATGTGACTACTGTGATGTTGGGTAGATGCTTAGTATGTTTTAAGTGTGTAACATGTTAGATCTATACTAAGTATAAGTTAGAATGATGTTTGGGGACTAGAAAATACGTATGATGCATTGCAGGTGATAGTTATAGTGTCCGCTGTGTACTTGGTACGTCCGCTGTGGACACTTAGAAAAATAATGCATGTGTCCGCTGTGGACTTCGTACGTCCGTTATGAACACTTAGAAAAATTATGCATGTGTCTGCTGTGGACTTGGTACGTCTACTGTGGACACTTAGACAAATGGTGCATGCTGTCCGCTGTGGACTTTGAACATCCGTTGTGGACACTTAGACAAATCTTTCATGCTATCCGTTGTGGACTTTACATGTCCGCTGTGGACACTTAGTAAATTTTATGAATTGTCTGCTATGAACTTCATTCATCCGCTGTGGACTTTGTTCATCCGCTGTGGATACTTAGAATATTTTAGTCATGCGTTGTGGACTTTGGCTGTCCGCTGTGGACTTTGGCTATCCGCTGTGGACACTTAGAAATTTTAAGCTGTCCGCTGTACACTGTTCATGCGCTGTAGACACTTAGAATTATTCAGAAATTTTTGGAAATAAAATTTAGTGTTAAGCCTTGATGTTTTATGATGGTTTATGCCTGTTAATGTTATGTATGCTTGAGGGCTGTTGTTGATGTTCAATATTACGTATTATGATGTGACTTTACGTGGTGTAATATGCGATTACGTACGTAAAGTATTATTGTAATGAAAGTGAAAGATAAAGATAATGAAAAGTGGAACGTAATTAATGAATGAAAGTCTTGCAAGCAAAAACAAAATTTAAAGGGAGTTCACACCCCATTGAGGCGTTGTTAGCTCAATTGTGTGCGGTTTAGCTAACCCATGAGAATACACACAAGGGGGTCAGTCTTTGTGACCGATCAAGACGTACGAACACGGGATCCTTGTCGCTTGACCCCAAGACTGTAGTTGCCTTGTGCACAAATGATGGGGCGTAGCTTATGATAGGATCTAGATTAAAATGGAAGATAATAATGAAAGAAAGTACTAAACGAACGATTACGAACGATGACGAAAGATAATAAATGATTATTATCAAGATCTACGTATGATGTGTGATCACGAACAAAAGTAAATGAAAGTTTTATTAAAAGAAAAGTATTTTATTATATGAACTAGAACTCACTCAGCGTCGCTGACTTCTTATATGCATATCAGTTGGCATGAAATCGATGATGCTGAGGAGATGCAGGCATGGATGCATAAGCTACTGGGGATGATTCGAGTCTGGCATCCATATTTTGAAAATGTTAATGTATTAATACAATTTTTGGGTTGTAATTGAAATGATATGATAATTTGAAATATTTTTATTTATTAATGAAAAGTTAAATTTTCGCTGCAAAATGAGGTGTTTTATATATTTATGCGGTGATTGACCAACTATAAGCGTCTCGAGAATGAGGCCTTACAAGTTTGTATCAGAGCCAAAGTTTAAGAGAATTGGGTAAAATATTTTCAAAAACCTAAACATAAACTGAGAATGGGACACGAAAGAGAAAGGATGCCAGTCCTAGTAGCTACATGCCTGCAGGTAAATGTTTTATGTAAACGTTTTATTTACGTTAATGGAAAAAAGAATTATGTGCGTGTGCTATGTGAATTATGTGCTCTTAGTAGATTTGGATATTGATGTAGTCGGATAGGAAATACTTGGGGAATGAAAAGTAAAGTAAGTGGCTAATCACAACCGGCCACTGTAATTAGGGACTTACTATACTTGACATAATCTAAGCTATTCCCTTGAATGATCGTGTTGGTGTTTGAATCTTATAATGCTTAGAGATGGCTGGTGGTAGGTCTTCAGAGGCTTCTCGAGGTGGAGGCCATGGTGGACGTGGTGCTGGGTCGCGTGTCATAAGGAACAGGGCTAGGACAGCTGAAACGGCTCCTGAAGAGCCCGAGCTTCGTCACCAGAAAAATGGGGATAAGAGCATTAACCTGATGGCCATAGTGAAGGAGGCTGTGGCTGAGGGAGTTCATCAAGTCATGAACACGATTTTACCATTTGTGGTGACTGGGGTCATTAGGGCGGTAAGGGAAGACGAAAGGAGAGGGGAGAACTGGAATGGAAAACGTGTTGGTAGTGGCGGTTTCCCTCCCAAGGGCAAAAAGGCAAAGGTAGAGGGACGCAAGGTGGCTGCAACCGAGATAAGGGTGGAGGTGTGCAATAAGTGTGGGAAGGAGGGCCACATGACTAGTGGTGTTCAAAAATATCCAAATCCGAGAATCCGAATCGACAATATTTGAATTTTCGGATATCCAAAGATTCGGATATGCGAAAATTCGGATTCGGATTCGGATAGTGATTTTCAAAAGTTTAGGATATTAGGATATCCGATTATTCGAAAACTTAAAAATATTTTTTTATTTTTTTAAATTTTAGACATATTTTTACTTTAGATTGAGGTTTTTAAGTGTATATTGGGACTTTTATAATATGAATTGGTTTTTTATATTATTTTTATAATAGCTATGTCTAAATATTGTAAAAAACTAAAAAATAAAAAATAAAAATAAAAAAAATGAATTTAGGATATCCGAACACTATCCGTATCCGTATCCGAAATTTCAGATATCCGAATTTGGATATAAGAAATTTCGGATATGGATACGGATAGCGATTTATACTATACGAAATTTTCGGATATCCGAAATTTCGGATATTCGAATTTGAACACCCCTACACATGACAAGAGATTGTCGCGTGGTGAAGTTATGTGGTAAATATGAGAGAGGCCACGTGGAGGAGTGTAGGTGGGGATCGAATCTCTGCTTCAAGTGTGAAAAGGAGGGTCACATGGTGTGAGATTATAGAAGGGTGAAGTGCTACAACTGTGGCGAGAGGGGGCATATGAGCAGAGACTGCAAGAAACCAAGGGCGGAGAGCTCCGGGGCAGGGAAGGGGATCGAGAAGGAGAAGGAAGGGCAGAGGGCTGTAGCCAGGGCATTCACTATGACCCGGGAAGAGGCTAGGGTGGACCCCGATGTTGTGTCAGGTACCTTCCTAGTAAACCAATTTTGTGCCTCTGTGCTTTTTGATTCTAGTGCTAGTAGGAGTTTTATTTCTGCTGCCTTCTGTGATAAGTTGCCCGTTAGGAGTAGAAAGATTGATGAGCCCTTCGATGTAGAAACTGCCATTGGTAAGTCTACCAGGATTTCTAATCTGATAGAGGATTGTGACATAGAGTTGGAAGGTCATAGGTTCTCTGCGAGGTTGTTCGTGATGCTCTTAGGCGGATTCGATGTGGTCCTAGGAATGGATTCACTAGCAGCCTACTAGGCAAACATCATGTGCTGTAAGAAGATGATTCGGTTGATCGCACCCGATGGGAGTTTGGTGAAGATCTACGGTGAAAGAGTTAGTACGATCCCCGAAGTAATTTTGATGGTTGTAACACCTGCGAAATTTTCATATTATTTTTGTCAATTAAATAATCATGGTTATGTTTCATGCATGACTTCATGACTAAGTTATAGATAAAACTTAATGTCTAAGCCTTGCGATACGACTTAATAATTAAGCTACGGATAAAACTTAACAATTAAGTATTGGATAAAACTTAATGCCTAAGTTTTAGATAAAATTAGGATGAAACTTAACGACTAAGTTTTGGATAAAACTTAATAGCTAAGACTTGGATAACATATAAAACATAATGACTAAGTTTTGAATAAAATATAAAACTTAATTGCTAAGTTTTGGACTTAATAGTTAAGTTTGGATAAAACTTAATAAGTAAGAAATACTTAATGAGTAAGAAATATCCATGTATAAATAGATGTCTCTTGCTTCATTTCATTTCATAACCTTTTGATCGTCTTCCCTACTTTCACACATGAAACTCTCTACTACCTTTTAAACACCATAAAGATAACCCGAGATTAGGAAACCGGTGTATATGCTCTAGACAACAAGTATAGAAGTTCTGATTTAATCAAGGTGTTAGACGCTCGTGACTTAATCCTTAAGTTACTTCGAGGTTCAGAAACAAAAGCTTATCAAGTTTAGAGGCTCTGTTCAATTTACCAGGTGAATATTTTTAATACTTTCAAAACATTCAAATGATTTTATTTTGCGAAAATGGCATTAGTACGTTAACCATGTTAATGCATAGAGGTATTCTGCTAAAACATTTAGACCAGAAGTATATGTATGTTTGATCAAATTATATCCTGGGGATGGGTGAAAATCCCATACCGGGGCTGGTTCAGACTCAGTACAGATCCGGAGAGTCCCATAGTAAGACTGCCTGAGCACCAATACCAGTATATATGGAGGGGGGACTTCCAGTTGAAATAGACTGCTAAATGTGTGGTTTACCGTTAATTTGTGATTAACTGTTTATCGTTATTCATGCCGAAATATTTTTGTGTCAAATTAAATGTATTCACCAGCTTTTCGCTGATGTATTATTTTCAAACATTTTCAGGTAAACATGATTAAATATGTTTAGTCAGGTGTTAGTGCTGGACGGACTATGATCCTAGGCATGGAAACCATGTGATGAATATAGTAGCAAGAGTAGTGCCGGAAGGACTAAAGTTTCCTAGGCATAGACCTTGTGGCAAGTTTGAATATCTGTCAGTAGACTGAAAATTTTGTAAACATTGCGTTGAACAATGTTATGTAAAATTTTGGGTATTTAATCCCCAACGAATATATGAAAGTTTGTTTTTATAAATCATCAGATAAATTATGAAATGATTTTCCGCTGCGTAAACGTCTTTCAAGACAAGCAATTAAAAGATGAACAATAACGCGTACCATCGGTCGCACTCCCGGGGTGCCTTGAAACCGGGGTGTGACAATGGTTGTGGCAAAGAAGGGTATGAGATATGGAAGTGGTGCCTATCTAGCCTATGTGAAGGATGTGGATGCGTCAGTACCACGAATGTCGGATGTACCGGTTCTATGTGACTTCCTAGACATATTTCCGGAATATCTATCAGGTGTGCCATCGGACTACAAGATCGAATTCCAGATCAATTTGAACCTGGTGCCCAACCTATTGCTAAGGCACCGTATCATCTAGCTCCCTCTGAGATGAAGGAATTGATGACTCAGCTAAAAGAGTTGTTAGATAAGGGTTCATTCGACCGAGTATCTCTCCGTGGGGTGCTGCGGTCTTCTTTGTAAAGAAGAAAGACGGTAGCATTAGGATGTGCATCGACTACCGTGAGCTAAATAAATTGACAGTGAAGTATCTGTTACCAAGGATTGATGACTTGTTTGATCAGCTCCAAAGTTCCAGTTGGTTTTCGAGGATAGACCTCCGATTTGGTTACCACCTACTGAAGGTGAAAGTGCAGGATAATCCTAAGACAGCTTTTCGTATGCGTTATGGACACTATGAGTTTTTTGTGATGTCTTTCGGTTTAACCAACACGCCAGCTGCTTTTACGGATCTGATGAATCGAGTGTGTCGGCCTATGATAGATAAATCAGTGATTGTGTTTATTGATGATATCCTGATTTATTCGAACAGCGAAGAAGAGCATGCCGGTCACCTTCGGGAAGTTCTGGATACGCTTAGAAGGGAGAAGCTGTATGCTAAGTTCTCAAAGTGTGCATTCTGGTTACGCGATGTTTAGTTTCTGGGTCATGTGGTTAATCCTGAAGGAATCATGGTGGACCCGAGGAAAGTTGAGGTGATGATGCAATGGAAGTCTCCAAAGACGCCATCTGAGATTCGTAGTTTCTTGGGTTCTGCGGGCTACTACAGAAGATTCATCCAAGACTTCTCCAAGATAGCTTCACCATTGACCAAGTTGACCCGTAAAGATGTGAAGTTCGTATGGGGTCAAGAGCAAAAGAATGCTTTTGAAGAATTAAAGACAAGATTGACTCAAGCTCCTGTCTTGACGTTACTCGAAGGGAACGAAGACTTGGTGGTCTATTCGGATGCTTCTTATTCGGGATTGGGTTGCATGCTGATGCAACGGGGAAAAGTTATAGCCTATGCATCCCGACAGTTGAAGATCCATGAGGCTAACTACCCTACTCACTGTTTGGAATTGGCGGTTATGATCTTTGCATTGAGGATTTGGAGGCACTACTTGTACGAGACGAAGTGCACCATCTTCACTGATCATAAAAACTTGAAGTACTTCTTCGAGCAGAAGGATCTCAATATGAGACAAAGGAGGTGGTTAGAGTTGATCAAAGACTATGACTGTGAGTTTCACTACCATCCGGGCAAGGTCAACGTGGTGGCGGATGCCCCTAGCTGAAAAGAGAGACCCAAGCCGATTCGAGTAATAGCTTATCAGTTGGTTATGACCTCCGATGTAATGAAGCAGGTTAAGGAATTTCAGAATGAAGCGCTGAAAGAAGATTAGATTAAAACCGAAAGGATGAAAGGTCTAGTCGTCGAGTTGGGGGAGAACACTCATGGTGTTTGAAACCGATAGGGGCGGTGGATTCCTCTTTATGGGGATCTACGTGGGAAGATCATGGATGAGGCTCACAAGACTCGATACTCCATTCATCCCGATGCTACAAAGATGTATCACGATATGAAGAAAGATTACTGGTGGCCGGAAATGAAGCGCGATGTGGTAGAGTATGTGAGTAAGTGCCTTACTTATTTACAAGTGAAGGCGGAGCATCAGAAGCTATACGGGAAGATCCAACCCTTGGATATACCCAAGTGGAAATGGGAGCACATCACCTTGGACTTCATTACGAAGTTACCATGTACCGCAAGGGATATAATGCCATATGGGTGATAGTTGATCGTCTGACGAAGAGTGCTCACTTTCTACCGATACGCGAGACGTATTCATCTGAGAGGTTGGCGGATCTGTTTATTAAAGAGATTTTGACTCTTCATAGTGTACCGGTGTCTATCGTGTCTGACCGTGACACTCAATTTACATCTAAGTTTTGGAAGAGATTCCATGATGTGATGGGAACGAGGTTGCATATCACTACAGCTTACCATCCTCAGACAGATGATCAGTCGGAGAGGATGATTCAGACGCCGGAAGATATGCTACGAGCATGCATCATTGATTTCGGAGGAATTTGGGACGAACACTTACCTTTAGCCGAATTCTCATATAACAACAGTTATCATGCCAACATTGGTATGCCTCCATATGAGATGCTATATGGTAGGAAGTGTAGAACGCCTATATGTTGGGGTGACATCAGGCAGAAGGAGTTAGGGAGCATTGAGGTGATCGAGAAAGATCAGAGAAAGATTGAAGACAGCTCGCGATCGTCAGAAGAGTTATGCCGACAAAAGACGTAAGCCATTAGAGATTAACGTCGGTGATAAGGTGTTACTAAAGGTGTCACCATGGAAAGGCATTGTACGATTCGGAAAGAAGGGAAAGTTAAGTCCTCGATTTGTTGGACCCTTTAAAATCTTAAAACGAATCGAACCAGTAGCCTATCAACTAGAATTGCCAAATGAGATGAATGGGGTACACAATGTATTTCATGTGTCAAACTTACGTAAATGTTTGGCTGATGAATCGCTAGCAATGCCATTATAGGATGTAGAGGTTAACGAAAAGTTGAAATTTATCGAACGACCCCTTCAAATCGAAGACCCTCAAAAAAAACATTTAAAGAGAAGAAAGCTAGTATTGGTAAAGGTAAAATGGAACTCTAGACGAGGTCCTGAATATACGTGAGAATTAGAGTCGAAAATGAAAAATAAATATCCACAATTATTCCAATAAATCTCGAGGACGAGATTTAAATAAAGGTGGGGAGAATGTAACACCTGCGAAATTTTCATATTATTTTTGTCAATTAAATAATCATGGTTATGTTTCATGCGTGACTTCATGACTAAGTTATAGATAAAACTTAATGTCTAAGCCTTGCGATACGACTTAATAATTAAGCTACAGATAAAACTTAACAATTAAGTATTGGATAAAACTTAATGCCTAAGTTTTAGATAAAATTAGGATGAAACTTAACGGCTAAGTTTTGGATAAAGCTTAATAGCTAAGACTTGGATAAAATATAAAACTTAATGGCTAAGTTTTGAATAAAATATAAAACTTAATTGCTAAGTTTTTGACTTAATAGTTAAGTTTGGATAAAACTTAATAAGTAAAAATACTTAATGAGTAAGAAATATCCATGTATAAATAGATGTCTCTTGCTTCATTTCATTTCATAACCTTTTGATCGTCTTCCCTACTTTCACACACGAAACTCTCTACTACCTTTTAAACACCATAAAGATAACCCAGATTAGGAAACCGGTGTATATGCTCTAGACAACAAGTATAGAAGTTCTGATTTAATCAAGGTGTTAGACGCTCGTGACTTAATCCTTAAGTTACTTCGAGGTTCAGAAACAAAAGCTTATCAAGTTTAGAGGCTCTGTTCAATTTACCAGGTGAATACGTTTAATACTTTCAAAACATTCAAATGATTTTATTTTGCGAAAATGGCATTAGTACGTTAACCATGTTAATGCATAGAGGTATTCTGCTAAAACATTTAGACCAGAAGTATATGTATGTTTGATCAAATTATATCCTGGGGATGGGTGAAAATCCCATACCGGGGCTGGTTCAGACTCAGTGCAGATCCGGAGAGTCCCGTAGTAAGACTGCCTGAGCACCAATACCAGTATATATGGAGGGGGACTTCCAGTTGAAATAGACTGCTAAATGTGTGGTTTACCGTTAATTTATGATTAACTTTTATCGTTATTCATGCCGAAATATTTTTGTGTCAAATTAAATGTATTCACCAGCTTTTCGCTGATGTATTATTTTCAAACATTTTCAGGTAAACATGATTAAATATGTTTAGTCAGGTGTTAGTGCTGGATGGACTATGATCCTAGGCATGGAAACCCTGTGATGAATATAGTAGCAAGAATAGTGCCGGAATGACTAAAGTTTCCTAGGCATAGACCTTGTGGCAAGTTTTGAATATCTGTCAGTAGACAGAAAATTTTGTAAACATTGCGTTGAACAATGTTATGTAAAATTTTGGGTATTTAATCCCCAACGAATATATGAAAGTTTGTTTTTATAAATCATCAGATAAATTGTGAAATGATTTTCCGATGCGTAAACGTCTTTCAAGACAAGCAAATAAAAGATGAACAATAACGCGTACCAATCGGTCGCACTCCCGGGGTGCCTTGAAACCGGGGTGTGACAGGTTGGTATCAGAGCCACAGGTTTTAGCGAATTAGATACTTGCCTTAGTATCTAGGCTTTAACCAATATTAGAAATATTGCCTACTAAGAAAAAGTAGCTAGATGCCTTGTTATACTGACATAATAAACGAACCTTATTTGTCGTAAACGATGGAGATACCTATCGAAGTATCCAATAATACTATTAACGAAAATTTCGAATCTTAGTATTATGATACTCCCTCTTATTCTCGTTGTAGAATGTCAAAGAACAATGAAAGTAGACCCGCGGTGTATACTAGAGGGAATCGTAAGATAATTAACGAAGATGAAGATCGTGTGGCCCAGAAAACCGAAATACAAAGGATGATTGCTGAGGGAATTAAGGACGCGATTCCTACCATAATCTCAGCATTGAAAGAGAAAGAACCTCCCAGCCAAACTAAAGAAGTTTCAAGATCTAGAAAGAAAGATGATGATCGTTATAGCTCGAGTGGCGAAAATTCCGAAGATGAAACGCCTAAGAAAAGGAAGAAACAGGATGGATGTTCATATCGAACATTTCAAGCGTGTAAACCTACTGAGTTTTCAGGCAACGAAGGAGCAATTGCAGCCATCGATGGCTGGAAAAGATCGAAGCAGTCTTAGCCATTAGCAAGTGTGCTAATGAGGACATGGTTCTGTTCGCCTCACATTCTTTCAAGGATGAGGCATTGGAATGGTGGAACTCTGTTATTCAGTCGAAGGGACGAGATAAGACTTATGCAATGACTTGGGATGAATTTCGTGCATTGGTAACTCGAAAGTTCTGCCCAATGAACGAAAAGGAGAAAATCACCAATGAATTTTGAATCTTCGAATGGTTGGTTCAGATAACAAGGGGTATAATACCAAATTCTTTGCATATGCCCACTGGTGCCACATCTTGTGACACCCGAATGCAACATGATAAGTCGCTATATTTGGGACTGGTCAATGAAATTCGTGATATGGTGAAGGCGGTCATGCCACAGACAATAGAGTCTGCGGTAGAGTTAGCTGGGCTTTTGACAGATGGAATGGTTAGAACCCAGGAAGAGAATAAGAAGAAAGAGGTGGCCCATAAACCGAATATAGAGACAAAGAAATTTGATAAAGGGCCCGGAAAGAAAGAAGATTCATACTCCTCCCCAGGTGCAAAACGTGTGGGAAGAGACACACAGGAAGATGTAGATCCACTCTATTCTGCAACTACTGCAAGACTTCAGGACATACTTCTGAGGCTTGCTACAGGAAAAGGGTGATAACTTGCTTCAACTGCAATGAACAAGGTCACTACAAGTCTGAATGCCCAAAGCTTAATAAAGAAGGCGGTGCTGGATCTGGAACCAAGACAGATCCTGGTGTGAAGAAGACGGCACAGGCATTTGTGATGAATGCTCGTGAGGCTGCTAACTTGCCGGACGTCATTACCGGTACATATCTTATCAATAACGTTTATGCTAGAATTTTATTTGATTCTGGTGCAAACCAAAGCTTCATAGACTATAAGTTCTGTAGTTTATTAAATGAACCTCTAGTAAAGTTAGACAAATCCTATGAAGTTGAAACCGCAAACGGAGATATAGTTAAAATCTCAGAATCTTTAGATAACGGTAGGATTACTCTTTCTAATCATGTCATCCCTGTGAAACTTTTGCCTATGACACTAGCGGGATTTGACGTGGTACTTGGTATGGACTGGTTGGCCTCGAACCAAGCTCATATCATTTGTAATCAAAAGCTTATTAAATTTTGTGCGCCTACCGGAGAAGAGATTATTGTCAAGGGTGACAAACCAACAAATCATGTTGGAATAATCTCAATGTTAAAAGCAACCAAATGCTTAAGGAAAGGATGTCTAGCATATCTGATCACTGTATCAGATGACAAAACGAAGAAAAAGATTGAAGACGTGCCAGTTGTAGCCGAATTTACCGACGTCTTTCCAGATGAATTACCAGGGATTCCACCTGATCGAGAAGTTGAATTTAGAATTGATCTGGTACCGGGTACATCACCAATAGCTAAAGCCCCGTACAGATTAGCTCCAACTGAAATGAAAGAATTAAAGCAACAATTAGATGAACTGTTAGAGAAGGGATTTATCCGACCGAGTTCTTCGCCTTGGGGAGCTCCAATTCTATTTGTAAAGAAGAAGGATGGATCAATGCGTATGTGTATTGATTATCGTGAGCTGAACAAGGTAACCATCAAAAATCGGTATCCACTTCCTCGAATCGATGATCTATTTGATCAACTTCAGGGAGCGTGTTACTTTTCTAAAATTGATCTGAGATCAGGTTATCACCAGCTCAAAGTTCAAGAAGAAGATAGTCCTAAAACTGCATTCCGAACTAGATACGGACATTATGAGTTCACAGTTATGCCCTTTGGACTCACTAATGCCCCTGCAGCTTTTATGGATATGATGAATCGGATTTGTAAACCCTATTTAGATAAGTTCGTAATCGTGTTCATAGATGATATTCTTATTTATTCCAAAACTCAAGATGAACACGCGAACCATCTTAAAATACTACTTGAAGTACTGAGAAACAAGAGATTGTACGCTAAATTCTCGAAATGTGAATTTTGGCTTACGGAAGTACAATTTCTTGGCCATGTTATCAACGCTAAAGGCATTCAAGTAGATCCTTCCAAAATTGAGGCTATTTCTAAATGGGAAACCCCTGCATCCCCATCTGAAGTTCGTAGTTTTCTTGGATTGGCCGGATACTACCGTCGATTCATTCAAAACTTTTCTCGAATCGCTGCCCCTCTCACATCTTTAACTCGAAAATCCGCAAAATACGAATGGGGACCAAAACAGGATGAAGCATTCAAGACTCTTAAAGAAAAGTTAACAAATGCACCCATCCTGACTTTACCAGATGGTACTGAAGATTTTATCGTTTATTGTGATGCTTCACACATTGGTCTTGGATGTGTGTTAATACAAAGAAATAAAGTTATCGCCTATGCATCACGTCAACTAAAAACACACGAGAAGAATTATACGACTCACGATTTGGAGTTGGGCGCCATAATCTTTGCGCTAAAGATATGGAGACACTATCTTTATGGAGTTAAATTTACAATCTACACTGACCATAAGAGTTTAAAATATATCTTTGGTCAGAAGGAACTAAACATGAGACAGAGAAGATGGATGGAAATCCTAAGCGATTATGACTGTGAAATCTATTATCATGAAGGTAAAGCCAATGTTGTGGCTGATGCCTTGAGTAGAAAAGAAAAAGAAAAGCCAAAAGGGTTCGTGCTTTAAGGCTTGATCTTCAGATTGACTTACTTAGTCAATTGAAGCATGCACAGAAAATAGCTCTTCAAGAGATAGAAAAAGAAGAAGGAATGAAGGGAATGCTTGATCAGTTGGTCAAAGGAAAAGATAAACTAATCAGATTAAATAAGAGAATCTGGGTGCCAATTGCGGGTAATCTTAGAGAAAGAATACTTGAAGAAGCTCATAAGTCTAGATATACAATGCACCCAGGGAGCGATAAAATGTATAAGAATCTGAAAACTAGCTACTGGTGGATAGGTATGAAAAAGAGCATTGCATTGTATGTTGCAAAATGTCTTACATGCTCTCAAGTTAAGGCAGAACACCAGAAACCTTCAGGTCTACTGCAACAACTTGAACTACCTGTCTGGAAATGGGAAATGATAACCATGGATTTTATTACTAAACTTCCTCGAACAAGTCGTGGGAATGATACTATCTGGGTTATCATTGATCGACTAACTAAGTCCGCCCATTTCATTCCAATGAAAGAAACATTTAGCATGGATAAGTTAGCACAATTGTACGTCAATGAAATAGTGACTTTACATGGTGTGCCATTATCCATCGTGTCAGATAGAGACAGTCGTTTTACGTCTCGATTCTGGCAAGCTTTCAAAAAGCGTTAGGAACCCGATTAAATCTAAGCACTGCTTATCATCCGCAAACGGATGGGCAAAGCGAAAGAACGATCCAAACGCTAGAAGATATGCTTCGAGCATGTGTGATAGACTTTGGAGGCAGTTGGGATAATCATCTACCTCTAATGGAATTCTCCTATAACAATAGCTATCACTCAAGCATCCAAGCAGCACCATTTGAAGCCTTATACGGCAGAAAATGTAGAACACCTGTGTGCTGGTCTGAAGTCGGAGAGAATCAAGTGTCTGGACCTGAAATAGTCCAAGAGACAATTGATAAAGTAATACAGATCAGAGAAAGATTGAAGACAGCTCGCGATCGTCAGAAGAGTTATGCCGACAAAAGACGTAAGCCACTAGAGTTTAACGTCGGTGACAAGGTGTTACTAAAGGTGTCACCACGGAAAGGCATTGTACGATTCGGAAAGAAGGGAAAGTTAAGTCCTCGATTTGTTGGACCCTTTAAAATCTTAAAACGAATCGGACCAGTAGCCTATCAACTAGAATTGCCAAATGAGATGAATGGGGTACACAATGTATTTCATGTGTCAAACTTACGTAAATGTTTGGCTGATGAATCGCTAGCAACGCCATTATAGGATGTAGAGGTTAACGAAAAGTTGAAATTTATCGAACGACCCCTTCAAATCGAAGACCGTCAAAAAAACATTTAAAGAGAAGAAAGCTAGTATTGGTAAAGGTAAAATGGAACTCTAGACGAGGTCCTGAATATACGTGGGAATTAGAGTCGGAAATGAAAAAGAAATATCCACAATTATTCCAATAAATCTCGAGGACGAGATTTAAATAAAGGTGGGGAGAATGTAACACCTGCGAAATTTTCATATTATTTTTGTCAATTAAATAATCATGGTTATGTTTCATGCGTGACTTCATGACTAAGTTATAGATAAAACTTAATGTCTAAGCCTTGCGATACGACTTAATAATTAAGCTACGGATAAAACTTAACAATTAAGTATTGGATAAAACTTAATGCCTAAGTTTTAGATAAAATTAGGATGAAACTTAACGGCTAAGTTTTGGATAAAGCTTAATAGCTAAGACTTGGATAAAATATAAAACTTAATGGCTAAGTTTTGAATAAAATATAAAACTTAATTGCTAAGTTTTGGACTTAATAGTTAAGTTTGGATAAAACTTAATAAGTAAGAAATACTTAATGAGTAAGAAATATCCATGTATAAATAGATGTCTCTTGCTTCATTTCATTTCATAACCTTTTGATTGTCTTCCCTACTTTCACACACGAAACTCTCTACTACCTTTTAAACACCATAAAGATAACCCGAGATTAGGAAACCGGTGTATATGCTCTAGACAACAAGTATAGAAGTTCTGATTTAATCAAGGTGTTAGACGCTCGTGACTTAATCCTTAAGTTACTTCGAGGTTCAGAAACAAAAGCTTATCAAGTTTAGAGGCTCTGTTCAATTTACCAGGTGAATACGTTTAATACTTTCAAAACATTCAAATGATTTTATTTTGCGAAAATGGCATTAGTACGTTAACCATGTTAATGCATAGAGGTATTCTGCTAAAACATTTAGACCAGAAGTATATGTATGTTTGATCAAATTATATCCTGGGGATGGGTGAAAATCCCATACCGGGGCTGGTTCAGACTCAGTGCAGATCCGGAGAGTCCCGTAGTAAGACTGCCTGAGCACCAATACCAGTATATATGGAGGGGGACTTCCAGTTGAAATAGACTGCTAAATGTGTGGTTTACCGTTAATTTATGATTAACTGTTTATCGTTATTCATGCCGAAATATTTTTGTGTCAAATTAAATGTATTCACCAGCTTTTCGCTGATGTATTATTTTCAAACATTTTCAGGTAAACATGATTAAATATGTTTAGTCAGGTGTTAGTGCTGGATGGACTATGATCCTAGGCATGGAAACCCTGTGATGAATATAGTAGCAAGAATAGTGCCGGAAGGACTAAAGTTTCCTAGGCATAGACCTTGTGGCAAGTTTTGAATATCTGTCAGTAGACAGAAAATTTTGTAAACATTGCGTTGAACAATGTTATGTAAAATTTTGGGTATTTAATCCCCAACGAATATATGAAAGTTTGTTTTTATAAATCATCAGATAAATTGTGAAATGATTTTCCGCTGCGTAAACGTCTTTCAAGACAAGCAAATAAAAGATGAACAATAACGCGTACCAATCGGTCGCACTCCCGGGGTGCCTTGAAACCGGGGTGTGACAATGGTGTGGCGAAGGGTATGTAAGTGGTGCCTATCTAGAATGTCGGATGTACGGTTCTATGTGACTTCCTAGACGTATTTCCGGAATATCTCTCAGGTGTGCCATCGGACTACAAGATCGAGTTCCTGATCAATTTGAACCTGGTGCCCAACCTATTACCAAGGCACCGTATCATCTAGCTCCCTCCGAGATGAAGGAATTGATGACTCAGCTGCAAGAGTTGTTAGATAAGGGGTTCATTCGACCGAGTATCTCTCCGTGGGGTGCTCCGGTCTTGTTTGTAAAGAAGAAGGACGATAGCATGAGGATGTGCATCGACTACCGTGAGCTAAATAAATTGACAGTGAAGTATCTGTTACCAAGGATTGATGACTTGTTTGATCAGCTCCAAAGTTCCAGTTGGTTTTCGAGGATAGACCTCGATTTGGTTACCACCTACTAAAGGTGAAAGTGCAGGATAATCCTAAGACAGCTTTTCGTATGCGTTATAGACACTATGAGTTTTTTGTGATGTCTTTCGGTTTAACCAACACGCCAGCTGCTTTTACGGATCTGATGAATCGAGTGTGTCGGCCTATGATAGATAAATCAGTGATTGTGTTTATTGATGATATCCTGATTTATTCGAACAGCAAAGAAGAGCATGCCGGTCACCTTCGGGAAGTTCTGGATACGCTTAGAAGGGTGAAGCTGTATGCTAAGTTCTCCAAGTGTGCATTCTAGTTACGCGATGTTTAGTTTCTGGGTCATGTGGTTAATCCTGAAGGAATCATGGTGGACCCGGGGAAAGTTGAGGTGATGATGCAATGGAAGTCTCCAAAGACGCCATCTGAGATTCGTAGTTTCTTGGGTTTGGCGGGCTACTACAGAAGATTCATCCAAGACTTCTCCAAGATAGCTTCACCATTGACCAAGTTGACCCGTAAAGATGTGAAGTTCGTATGGGGTCAAGAGCAAAAGAATGCTTTTGAAGAATTAAAGACAAGATTGACTCAAGCTCCTGTCTTGACGTTACTCGAAGGGAACGAAGACTTGGTGGTCTATTCGGATGCTTCTTATTCGGGATTGGGTTGCGTGCTGATGCAACGGGGAAAAGTTATAGCCTATGCATCCCGACAGTTGAAGATCCATGAGGCTAACTACCCTACTCACTGTTTGGAATTGGCGGTTATGATCTTTGCATTGAGGATTTGGAGGCACTACTTGTACGAGACGAAGTGCACCATCTTCACTGATCATAAAAACTTGAAGTACTTCTTCGAGCAGAAGGATCTCAATATGAGGCAAAGGAGGTGGTTAGAGTTGATCAAAGACTATGACTGTGAGATTCACTACCATCCGGGCAAGGTCAACGTGGTGGCGGATGCCCCTAGCTGAAAAGAGAGACCCGAGCCGATTCGAGTAATAGCTTATCAGTTGGTTATGACCTCCGATGTGATGAAGCAGGTTAAGGAATTTCAGAATGAAGCGCTGAAAGAAGATTAGATTAACACCGAAAGGATGAAAGGTCTAGTCATCGAGTTGGGGGAGAACACTCATGGTGTTCAGAACCGATAGGGGCGGTGGATTCCTCTTTATGGGGATCTACGTGGGAAGATCATGGATGAGGCTCATAAGACTCGATACTCCATTCATCCGATGCTACAAAGATGTATCATGATATGAAGAAAGATTACTGGTGGCCGGAAATGAAGCGCGATGTGGTAGAGTATGTGAGTAAGTGCCTTACTTATTTACAAGTGAAGGCGGAGCATCAGAAGCTATACAGGAAGATCCAACCCTTGGATATACCCGAGTGGAAATGGGAGCACATCACCTTGGACTTCATTACGAAGTTACCATGTACCGCAAGGGGATATAATGCCATATGGGTGATAGTTGATCGTCTGACGAAGAGTGCTCACTTTCTACCGATCCGCGAGACGTATTCATCTGAGAGGTTGGCGGATCTGTTTATTAAAGAGATTTTGACTCGTCATAGTGTACCGGTGTCTATCGTGTCTGACCGTGACACTCAATTTACATCTAAGTTTTGGAAGATATTCCATGATGTGATGGGAACGAGGCTGCATATCAGTACAGCTTACCATCCTCAGACAGATGGTCAGTCGGAGAGGATGATTCAGACGCTGGAAGATATGCTACGAGCATGCGTCATTGATTTCGGAGGAATTTGGGACGAACACTTACCTTTAGCTGTATTTTCATATAACAACACTTACCTATATGTTGGGGTGACATCAGGCAGAAGGAGTTAGGGAGCATTGAGGTGATCGAGGCTACGACCGAAAAGTTGGAAAAGATCATGGCCTTTATGAAGGCAGCAAAGGTTAGACAGAAGTCGTATGCCGACAAGAGACGTAGACCGATCGAATTCAAGGTGGGTGATAGAGTTATGTTGAAGGTCTCGCCTTGGAAAGGGATCATCCAGTTCAGAAAGTGGGGAAAGTTAAGTCCGAGGGACATAGGGCCCTTCCGAGTTATTGCTCGAGTAGGAGAGGTAGCCTATCGATGGGAGCTACCCGATGAATTAAGTGGAATTCATCCGATGTTCCATGTATCTCATTTGAGGAAGTGCTTAGCCGAGGAGGATATGATCATGCCACTCGAGGACATCGAGGTAGATGAACGACTCAATTATATGGAGCAGCCAGTGGTCATCATTGATAGAAAAGAGAAGAGGCTAAGGAATAAAGTGGTCCCACTTGTGCGAGTACAGTGGAGACACAGGAAGGGATCCGAGTCAACATGGGAGACTATGGAAGAAATGAGACAATATTACCCATAGCCGTTCGAGGAGTGACAGGTTTCGAGGACGAAACCTATATAAATAGGTGGACTTGTAATACCCGGAAAATTTAGCAAAAAAAAAGAAGAGAGAGAGAAAAGAAAAGAAAAGGGAGCAAAATGGAATTAATTCAAGCGAAGGGGTTAAAAGTGTGCAAGGTGCAAACTTGCCCATAGTGGGTTCAAAAAGTGGGATAAGGCCGCCCATACCTTTCCCTCATACCCACTCTTGGCTGCAAAAGGAGAAAGAAGTTCTTAACCGGTTCTAGAGAGAGAAAGAAGAAATTCTTTAAGAAGGTAAGGTTTCCTAGTGTTTTCTTCTTGGTTTTCAGTGGGTTTGAACTTCTGGTCCGATCTTTATGTGTGTTTCGTTGTGTTTGGCAGCTTGTTTTTGTGTTTTTAAGTGCTAGAACTCCAGGTAGCTCTCGGGTTTGAGGAATTTTCACTCGAAAGCTGTTAAAGGTGAGTTCTAGATCCCCTCTTTTACATGTTTCTGCTTGTTTAGGGCTGGTATGCATATTAAACTGTTGTTTTCTGCTCAAACTATGTTTTCCATGAATGGTACGACTGAAAATTTATGTATGTGTGTTTATGTGACTGCTGTGATGTTGGGTAGATGTTTAGTATGTTTTAAGTGTGTAACTTGTTAGATCTATGCTAAGTATAACCTAGAATGATGTTTGGGGACCGGAAAATACGTATGATGCATTGCAGGTGATAGTTATAGTGTCCGCTGTGGACACTTAGGATTTGCATGGTATCTGCTGTGGACTTGGTACGTCCGTTGTGGACACTTAGAAAAATTATGCATGTGTCCACTGTGGACTTGGTACGTCCGCTGTGGACACTTAGAAAAATTATGCATGTGTCCGCTGTGGACTTGGTACGTCCGCTATGGACACTTAGACAAATGGTGCATGCTGTCCGCTGTGGACTTTGAACGTCCGCTGTGGACACCTAGACAAATTTTGCATGTTGTCCGCTGTGGACATAAAGTGTCCACTGTGGACACTTAGACAAATCTTGCATGCTATCCGCTGTGGACTTTTCATGTCCGCTGTGGACATTTAGTAAATTTTATGAATTATCCGTTGTGAACTTTGTTCCGCTGTGGACTTTGTTCATCCGCTGTGGATACTTAGAGTATTTTAGTCATGGGCTGTGGACTTTGGCTGTCCGCTGTGGACTATGGTTGTCCGCTGTGGACACTTAGAAAATTTTAAGCTGTCCGCTGTACACTGTTCATGCGCTGTAGACACTTAGAATTATTCAGAAGTTTTAGAAAATAAAATTTAGTGTTAAGCCTTGATGTTTTATGACGGTTTTTGCCTGTTGATGTTATGTATGCTTGAGGGTTGTTGTTGATGTTCCATATTACGTATTATGATATGACTTTACGTGGTGTGATATGCGATTACGTACGTAAAGTATTATTGTAATGAAAGTGAAAGATAATGATAATGAAAAGTAGAACGTAATGAATGAATTGAAAGTCTTGCAACCAAAATCAAAATATAAAGGGAGTTCACACCCCATTGAGGGGTTGTTAGCTCAACTGTGTGCGGTTTAGCTAACCCATAAGAATACACACAGGGGGGTCAGTCTTTATGACTGATCAAGACGTACGAACACGAGATCCTTGTCGCTTGACCCCAAGACTATAGTTGCCTCGTGCACAAATGATGGGGCGTAGCTTATGACAGGATCTAGATTAAAGTGGAAGATAATAATGAAAGAAAGTATGAAACGAACGATTACAAACGATGACGAAAGATAATAAATGATTATTATCAAGATGTACATATGATGTGTGATCACGAAGGAAAGTAAAGGGAAGGTTTTATCAAAAGAAAAGTATTTTATTATATAACTAGAACTCACTCAGCGTCGCTGACTTTTTATATGCATATCAGTTGGCAGGTAATCGATGATGTTGAGGAGGTGCAGACATGGATACATAAGCTACTGGGGATGATTCGAGTCTGGCATCCATATTTTGAAAATGTTAATGTATTAATTCAATTTTTGGGTTGTAATCGAAATGATATGATAATTTGACATGTTTTTATTTATTAATGAAAAGTTAAATTTCCACTGCAAAATAAGGTGTTTTATATTATTTATGCGATGATTGACCAACTGTAAGCGTCTCGGGAACGGGGCCTTACAGAGAGAGAAAGGGAGGGTAGAGAGAGAAAGATGTGTGTAGTGGGATGAGTTTTGATAAGTAAGGGTAAAAAGACCAAACTACCCTCATGTGTAAGACACGTGATCTGACTTAACGATCAAATTTAACATCCATTAGAGGAAAGTACGAAACATGCAAGCTTTTTTAAGCATAAAGGATGTTTACTGTAATTTCCTTATTTAAGGACGAAACCTGAAATTTGCCACATTTTAAAGGACGAAAAATGTAATTTACTCTACTTTCTATTTTGTATTGAATTTTGGTTAAAATCCTAAGCAAGATAAGCTCTAAAGAGCATGCATTCACAAATAATTGTAAAAAGTGTTATTTGATACTTGTATTTAAGAAACTAAACTTTATTATGATTTATGTATTTCGGATAAGACACATGTAGCATTTATGTAATCATCGATTTTAACAAATAGTTAGAATCAGGTTAGCGTTTGTTGGTGGTGGTTGACACAAATAATTGTCATTAACAGTAGTTAGTCTAAGTATTTAAAAATAAAAGTGTTATTTGATATCCTGTATTTAAGAATCATTTATAATTAATAAATATTCATATTTAGTCTAAGTATTGTAAGTGAAACTACTAAGTTCAGGCGAACTTAGTAGTGGAGCATAACCATCTAGCGAAACTAGTTACTTTCACATGAGCACGTTTAAAAGAAACTAACTAGTAGTTTTTGTGAATTTTGTGTTTCAATTCAAATAGGAGTTTAATGTCTTTATTGTTGTGTAAGGCTCTGTTTACAGGCAATCTCAGTTGGGTTTTAAACATCATAAGCACATAATTCTTAAACAATAAACATTCGGTAACATAGCAGCGGAATTAAAACATCATTACAAGGGTCATTGTCTATCCTATATTACAATCATCGAAGACCTATCTATCAAACTATAGACTATCAGAATGCTAGTCTTGCATGTAGCCAGGTAATTTCATATCCGTGCCAAGCGGTCATTCTTTATTCCATTATTATTTACCTGTCAAGCAAATGCATACAAAGTCAGTGTCATTTAGTGAGTTCTAGTTTTTTTAAAAAAAAACTTTTAAGACTCCTGGCGTATTAGTTATTCGAAACTTTTCACTTTACTTCCTCAAGTTTTGTATCTTTACATCAATCCATTCTTTCATACATTATCATACTTTACCATACTTTCATACTTTATCAAACTTTCATACTTTATCATACTTTCATATTTTTCGTTTACTTTATCTTTTCACTTTAGCTTTGAGTTAACACAAGTACTAAGCTCCTATCATGGTAAGAATAAACAAGGTATAACTTTTATAAGAGTAGCAATGCACTAGGCAAAGATTCTCTAGGTGAGTGCACATACCACACTCCCTAACATGGGTGAACAAGAACCAAGCAGGGCCCCTATCGTTAGAGTGTGAATGATATGACTACTATACATTGAGTGCATACAAGATGCAACTCCTATCGAGTGTATGCAAGATACAACTCCTATCAGGTGAGCAGTGCACAAGGCAAAGCTCCTATCAGAGTAACAATGCACAAGGCAATGATTCTCTAAGGTGAGAATACAACGAATGTAGACTCCTATTAGTGCTTGCAAGACTTTTTGTACATTGGGCCCATTTACTTTCTTTAATTAATGTTATCTTTCATACTTTCTTTACATCATTGTCATAATAATAATTAGTAATTCATACTTTATCATAACCATAGTTATACTTTTACTATTACGTATAGTCATTTATCATTATTTTTCCTAGATAATACATATCTAAGATTCTTTGCATAAAGAGTAGATCATCAGTACTACACACTTTCCTTACTATACCATACATCATCATACGATAGCATGCATAAACAACAAATTCAAACTATATCACAAGGTTATAATAGAACAAATACGGGTAACAGGGATGGGCTAATGCGGGTGGCAAAAGAAATGCGGGTAATAGTGTCTGATAGATTATTGCGGGTGAGGCAAACCAATGAGGGTGGACTTTTGACTTATGCGGATGATCTAAATGTTCATCCACATTATCTACTTAGGCTGTAGGCTGATCATGCGAGTAGTACAAATACGGAAAACAGTCCAATAATTACGGCTGATTGATCACCTAATGGGGGTGGACTTTATGTTCATCTGTATTAGTTTTACTTAAGAACTTTCTCTGAATACAACCACTGTATCAAATGCGGGTAACTGAGCTGACTAATGTGGGTAAACTACTTGTTCATCCGCATTAGTGCACTTGGAAACTTTTGAGGAAATGAAACTGTTATGACAAATGCGACAACAATAGCATGTCCGCATTAAAGGACAAATATGGACAACAGTACTCATACCATCCTCATAAACAAATGCAGCTCAACTATACACATCCGCATTTGTAGACTTAGTGAATAAGATACATATTCGGATGACCAATCAGGTAATACGGGTGTTGATAAAGCCTCCACATTAACTTCCATACTTAACATATCATCATGCATACTTTCAGATTTCTTGAAAACCCACTATTCATCTAGCAAGTTTCTTTAAATCATCAAAATGATAACAATCATACTATAAAATATTTAATCTTTAACAAAGCATTCTTAGTATGCATACTAGCCCCGAAATAATGAAAACACATAAAAGTGAGGATCTAGAACTCACCTTAACAAGAAGAACTCGATGAAAACCCTAACCCGAGAGGTATCAACCGATATCAACATAAACATACATCAAGGTGACAACTTTAATGATCAAGACGATGCTAAAACACCCAAATAGCATAGATCTAGCATTCCATACGTGAAAGTCCTTACCTTTGCTCAAATCTTCGACTTTCTCTCTAGAAATGCCGCTTTCTCACTCTAACAGCCCCTTTTGCAAGAAGGTTTGCATGGAGCTGTCACATCTCTTTTTATAGGGGGGTTTTAGGGTGTCAACTTTCATTTGTCCACCTCTAGCCCCTACACTTCTTCTTTTCCTTTATTCTCCTCGGTTTATCTATCTATCTATCTATCTATCTATCTATACTACATACATACATACATACATACATACATACATACATACATACATACATACATACATACATACATACATACATACATACATACATACATACATACATACATACATACATACATACATACATACATACATACATACATACATACATACATACATACATACATACATACATACATACATACATACATACATACATACATACATACATACATACATACATACATACATACATACATACATACATACATACATACATACATACATACATACATACATACATACATACATACATACATACATACATACATACATACATACATACATACATACATACATACATACATACATACATACATACATACATACATACATACGTACATGCACACATACATACATACATATAAACCGGGATGTTACATGTTGGGTAGTGTGTCTTTGTTTTAATAAGTAAAGCTGTTAACTTTTTATTAATGTTTGAACATTTTCAGTTTTATAGCGAGAGCAGTTGTACATGATTCTTAAGTTTTCAATCAATTACTCAAAACAAGCATCTAATTACACAAAGTTAAACAGTAATATCATAACCATAGGGTGTGTGAAGCTTATATCTTTAACAAGCAAACCAAAAGCTTTTCACTTTAGAATCAACAACGGCCTCGCTAGTTGATCGGATTGACGAAAAAATCAAATAACTGCAACACTTGTAACATAATCAAGAGACTGGTGGTGGCTGTTTAAGCTACGGTGATGACAGAGACAGTAGAGTGGTGGTGTGGTTGTTGCGAACCAGAGAACCAGGGGGTCTTGGCGGCTAGGGTATTTATGGCCCAGACTATAGATGATTTGATTACTAGATATTTTCATATGCTTAGTGAGCTAGTTTTTATGATGTTTCATATCTAAATACGAAGTTTAGTGAGAAGTTGCTAGATGCACTACCATCTTAGTTTGAGATTTATACAATTCTAATTAGAGAAAATAAGAAATATGGTTAAATAACTTAAAAAGATGTTATAGGAAAGATACAAGCCTGTGACATGAACACAAAGAAAAAGACAACTGGTTTCAATAGGTTTAAGATTTCGGAATGTACTTTGCCATGACTTGAAGTTCAAGCACACGTGGTATAACTTTTCTTTTCTGAATGATGTTTTAAAGAGGGTAGTCAGTTCTATATATATGGATCAAGCTAATAATCATATTCTAGCACTCAGAACCATATGCAAATAAAGGTTCTACATCAACTACTTTTGTGTCTCAACATGATGAAACATGTGTTTCGAGTATTCATCTGGAGGAAGCAGTGTTGACTCAAGCATTTATATAAAAAATACAAAGGAAAGCGATAAGAAGGAACTTGATCAAGCTTTCATGGAAAACAAAGTGAGGTAGATTCTTATTCCTTTAGTAATCATTGTTCTAGATGTTTTGATCTTACAGTTAAACTTGATAGATGTCAAGATGACATTCTAAACTATAAGTGTGACAATGAAAATCTTTAACAGACAAAATAGGAAGTTAAAAAAATGAAAAAAATTGAAATAGAAAACTAAAGGTTTTAAGAAAGATATCCCCTCTTTGACTATTTTAATTATTAAACAAAATTTACACATTGATGTTGCCCATGAAGAGTTTTTTTAAGTAGCGTATTATGTTGGCTAAATCCCAAAGTAATGTGACTTAACTTCAAAGAGATTTAAAGTAATGTGATTCAGTATTAAAACTCAATGTTCGTTTAAAGTTACATAAAAAACCCACATGCGCTCGAAAAATGAAAAAACACATGATTATGCTTCAATTTAGTAGTACCTCCTTGCAATGGTAACTACACTTCTATGCCCGATGATGATGAAGTCACAAGCTATCTGTAAACAATGTTAAAGGTTGAAGATCAAGAATTAGTTGATCATTACACATTAAAAACTAAGTATGATGTTGTGAAATCTATGAATGTTGATAAGACCGAGACTGTTAAGGAAGTGGAGGTTAAAGGAATAGAAACAGATTGTGTGCTAGTTAAGAATGTTGATATTTATGATGAATGGAAGGTGAAAGAGAATGGCAATGTCACTTATGATAATTGTATTAAGCCAGAACTAAATGTTGTAATCTTTTACATGTTAAAAGGTTGTGAAAAATTGTTTTGTGGTAATGATTCACCCATTAGAAATGTTAAATCTCATAGGATTGATAAGGTTTTTGTTGAATCTATAAAACAAAAATAAGCTAAACGTGTTCAAACTGTTTAGAACATCAATTTTGTGAAGGAAGTATGTGAGTGTTTCCCAAGTGTTTGACCAGAAGTATTCGGTACATTTCAATATTATTGAGTGTCTTGTTCTGAAGCCAGGATTTATAATTCATGAAGAGTGGGTTCCGATGAAAGCACCAAGGAGGAATGATACGTATGTGTTAGACATGAGTGTGGCTACTTCTACTTTAGTGTCTACATGTTTGTTTAAAATTTTTGAAGGTGACTCACTCTTATGGCATAGAAAAATAGGTCACATCTAATTTTCGTAGAGTGAACTATTTGATTAAAATAGTTTAGTGACATGTGTACCCGTTTAGTATTTTTCTCTATGTTGGTTGATTGAGAAAAGTTTACGGTACAAAGTGATAAATTTGTGCAAAGTGTACGAAGAGATAACAACCATTGATCTAGGAAATTAACGGTTAAGATTAGAGATGAGAATAATCACGCAAAGAATGGACTAGACGGGTAGACTTGGAAATAGTCTACATTTCTTGAGTTTTTACAAATTCCCCCAATTTTTTAAAATGCATATAACTTTTTTATACAACATTATTTTTTTTTAAAATTACACCATAAAATCGAGCATTTTTTTTCTTTAATTTGAGTATAGTATTTCTATATAATTTTTTTAAAAAAATCAATATTTTTTTCTAAAAATAGTTAATGTGCTATGCGTATAACATGCGTGATTATAATTATGTAATTATGAAAATTACTTGCGTAATTATAACTATAACTTGCATAATTGTTATTTATAACTTGAGTAATTTTAACGTGCGTAATTATAATTAAATCTTGCATAATAATGAATGTAACTTGCGTAATTACCCACCTTATATGCGTAATTATGGGGCGGACGAAATTACCCCTCTCCCAAAAGACAAGTGTCACGCCTCGGTAACATTTCTTCGCACGTTTTTTGCATTTTGTATAGTAACCTTCCCATGGATGATTGTATTCCTTGTAAGAAAGGAAAACAATATAAGAAATCTTAGAAGTCCAAATTGGTTAATTCCATTAATACTCCATTGGAACTATTGCACATGAACGTCTTTGGTCCAATCAATGTCTTGAGGCGGAAAGTCTTACTGTTTGATTGTTACCGATGATTTTTCATGTTTTCAGAGGTTCTCAAGTATTTTTTTCTAATGCTCGAGAGTATTTACAAATTAAAGATAAGAGAGATGTGTAGCAATAATGATACATAATTCAAGAATCGTGTGATGATGAAGTTTTGTTTACAAAAGGGTATTCATGAACAATTTAATGCTCCACATGCACCACGATAGAGTAATCTTGATGAGAGGAAGAATATAACCTTGATTGAGACTTCAAGAACGATGCTTGCCGATTCAAAGTTGTCGTTATTTTTTTGGTTGAGGCCTTGAATACGGTGTGTTATGTTCTTAATCTGGTTCTAGCTGTTAAAATGCATAACAAAACATGTTATGAATTGTTGACCGGTCACAAACCAAATTTAACCGAGTTACAACCTTTTGGTACACCGTACACTTTGTTGAAAACAAAGGACTGATTGTCTAAATTCGAAGAAAAAATATCCGAAGGAATTTTTTTCTTGGTTATGTTGTTAACTCATCAAACAAATGAGTTTTTAACAAGGCAACCGGTCAGATTGAGGAATAATATTAAGTTGGATGTAGTAAATACACTTTCTCCACAAGCATGATAAAAATGGGTTTTGATAATAGCTTTTTGTTAACTTTTTTAACATTCTTCTTGATTTCTCCATAGAAGTTGGCATTATCCGTCAAAGTGAAAATGATAATCAATTTCAAGTTTTCTACCGAGATCAAGTGTCCACTGTTAGTAACACCAGTAGCATCTACAAGCACAACACCCCTAGATAACAATAAAGTTGAGATTGAACATCAACAAGATGATGAAGAGTTTCAAGATTTGTGCAATGATCTTGTTGTCATTTATGATGGTATTATTGACTCATCTTAACATGCATTCCAATATGGCAATACAATACAAACAAAAAAAAGAAATATACACATCGAAAAGTATGCTTATGCTCCTATAGTTGCATGCACGTTTAAAAAATATATTTTTAGATTAACGACCTGAATTGTCACTGTTCTCAGCCTTCAAACTTCAACATATGATGACGATCTAAAATAATTCTGAAAATTAGAAGTATTTGTTATGGGCCTTTACTAATTGTTTTGTTATTGTGAAGACTTGGGCTAGTGACATACTGGTTATTAACGAGGCTTTTGAGCCCACAATATAGAACATCATTCTTTTATTTTCTAAATAACAAATTAACGTTATAAATGCAATAATCAAAGAATACATTTGTTCACTATGAGTCGAATTCCGGTGAAGTCAATTTATGATTTTTCACGTCTCTCTTCTGTTAATTAAAAAATCATATTTACAAAATAAAAATATTTACTTTTTTTATTATTGTATTCTTAAAATAAGTAGTGGATATTAATTCTATTATGTTCTACAATGTTAAAAAATGAATGTCAGAAATAGTTTAGTTTGTGGGTTTGTATTTTGACCACAATAATTTTTTTCTTCACACATTGGTCCCTCCACAGTCCTCATGCCGATAGAGAGAGAAAGAATGAAGGTCAGTGAATATGGCTGTTGTCGGCGGTAGCGGCGGTTGTGAGTTTTAAAATTGCCCATATTCTTCAACACTGAGTTTATGAGAAATTTGATGAAAATTACCAATTTGACCAATTGGGTTACTGAAATCAAAACATAGAAGATCTACAACATCACCCATGATCCATAGGAGAATCGATCACTCTTGGGCTGATTTTGACAACACAGTCTCCAACTCCTCCATTTTATCTCACTTTTCGTCACCGCCAATTAACAGAATATTCTGGTAGCTTGTGGTGGTCCACAATAACTCCCACATTTAAACCATTGGTTTCTTGATTTTTCGGTACCCATTACTGCATAAAGATTCTTAGAAACTCTCGTCAACCCACCATCACCAGCACCGTCGCTGTCCAACCACCACCGCCGCCTCCTAGAGAAGAAGACAAGGTGGAACTAGAAGTTGGTGCGCTTGGGCTACGAAGACAAAGGCTAGAGAGTCGGTGTGTTGTCTGTAACATCTGACCCACTTGGTAATGTAACCCGAACCCATTTTAGATCTTTCATACAATGAAAAAATTCATTATTAATTTTTTTATTTATTTGATGATTCAACTTAAATAAATGTGTTATTTAATCAATATTGTGAATTGTGTAAGGAATACACTTAAAGGCTGATGCAACCAAAGAACAACCAAAAAGCTCTCAGCATGCATATGTTAAATACAAAGAAGTTACTTTAGAAGACTTGATATAACTCAGTGAATTATTCTATGTATCAAATCTTCCGAAGCCACAAGACCATATCTTTCGAAGCCAAAGATGAAGTCTTTTGAAGCTTCAAAGACAAAGTCTTCCGAAGCCAAACACTGATTTCTTCCGAAGACAGAGAAGACATGCTTTTTCTGAATCACCTTTTGACAAAAGCTGAATAACTTTCTGCTGCTACTTTTAAAGACTCACCAACTTATATGATTTGCTGAAAAGTCCATGCTTTTGTCAACTATAGATTAAGGTGTTTTGTCTTTAGCTTTCCAACTATGTAGTTTTAGCATTTTTGTAATATATTAGGATGTGAGGTATGGCATGTCATAGTCACTAGTCAAAAGGCAATCTGTCTTTTGACTTTACATTGATCTTGCTGTCTAGATTAGTGTTTCCAGCTAGCCTTTAAAGTATAGCCTGCTATAGGATGTAGTATAAAGTATCTTAAGTACTTGTATTTAGATTTAAGCTTTGTAACACTTGTAAGAACTTGAGAGCAATATACATCATTCTTGAAAACCATATTTGAGTGTCCGTGTTTATTGTTCTTGTTACTTGTGTTCATTGTTTCATCCTAACCGGTTCCTTATTTGATCTGCTAAGTGTTCTAAATCTCTCCACCTTGTGAAAATGTTGCGTGGACCACCCTTCAAAGGTCCTGCAATTGGTATCAGAGCTTTCAGGCTATTGATTGTAAGAACTCACCATCTTAGATCTCTTCAGTTTCACAAAACACTTATCAACTCAAATGGCAGCTATCTCTAAGGATGATATGGAAATCGATACTATGATAAAGTCTCCACTGATCACTCTTGATGACTTTAATACTTGGGGCCAATGTATGGAAGGGTTCATCAAGTCTCAAGATAGCAGGATGTTGAGATCTGTTGTTGAAGGACGTCACATCCCAAGCACCTCTTCAGCAACTACTGGAGGTGGGATGATACCAAAGAAAATGGCTGACTACTCTAAAAAAGACTAGAAGAAAATAGATGTAGATCAGAAGTTCATGACCGCTCTTCAAACTGCTCTTCCAAACTCCATATACAAAGGCTTCAAGAAATGCAAGACTGCTAAGCAGCTCTGGGATACACTAAAGCTCATGTATGAGGGGTTTGAGAAAGCCAAGGAGAACAAGACAGACATTATGAAGCAACAGTTTGAGAACTTCACCTACAAGACAGGTGAAACCATAACTCAACAATACTTCAGGTATGTTGAGATTGTGGATACTCTAATGGATGTTGGCGTCAAGCTTGAGAATAGAGACATAATGAGGAAGTTCATGTTATCTCTTCCCAGAAAATGGACTCACTACTGTGAGACCATCAAAAGAACTAAGAACCTATGTACTCTTACTCTCACAAAGCTGTATGGTATTCTTAGTAGCTACCAGATGGAGATGAACTTGCAAAATCCATCAAATAGCTATTCCAACGATTAGAAAAGTTTAGCCATTCATGTGGTTGAAAGGGACAGCAGAGAACCACAACATCATCTCATCTGCTTCCCTAAAAACTCACAAAAGGGTCATTTCATCACCTTCCCTGAGACACCAAGGGAGAGTTACATCCAAGGAAGCCCATTCCAAGAGACAAGCTCTGCACAAGCCTCTTTGTCTACTGATGAAAGTTATGGCAACTTTCTCTTCACCCTTGAAGACTTGGACTGTATTCATCTAGATGATCTGGAGTACATGAAGATAGTCCAGCAGATGGATCTTCTTACTCACAGGGCCAAGAAGTTCTACAAGAGGACAGGGAGAAAGTTTCCTAGCAATGTGGCTAGTGGAAATTTTGGGCTGGACAAAAGCAAAGTAAAGTTACAACTGAATGCCAGGTTAAGCATGTGATCAGCAAAGCTAAGGTAGAAAAATGTGTTCTTGAAGAGGAAACCTTCAAGAACATAATATCCTCATCCTTGCATGCAAAAGTCTATTACCATAACAGGCAGGGTCTAGAATCAAGTGAGATAGCTCCTCCACACATACTCCTATCTGTTAGATCTCTAAGGTGTGAAACTTATCAAGATGACCTGCCTTCTATTGATCCTATATAAGAGAAGGATGAAGATAAAGAGGAGATAGTGAAGGATGAACCTGAGGTGAGTGACAAGGGTTATCCTAAGAAAGGACACTATTTTCCTGAAGAGTTTGCAAGGAAGAACTTGATCAGGGTAGTCAAAAGAAAGTCAAAGAAAGCCCAAGAGATCAAGGCCACTTTGAACTCCAAGCAAAAGCAAGTTTTCATTTCTACTGGATTTGAAGTTGTAAAGACTAAAGACTCAATAATAGACTCTAGTACTAGGAGTCCTAGTTTATGTCTTAATCAACCTGGTCAAAAGAAGAAGGCTGATAAAATATGTACCACTGCTGGACAGCCTAAACTATCCAATTCCAAGAGCAAGCCTCATCCTAAGAAGCCTGCTGCATCATCTCAGAAGAAGAAGAAGGAAGTGGAAATTGATCATGCTCAGCCTCCCACTCAAAAGAAGACTCTCAGAAGGATGCAAATTGAATGCATCATGTATGGTAGTACTTCTCACTTTGCCAAGGATTGCATTTACAATCTCAAAAGTACTATCCACATGACCAAGATGAAAACTTCCAAGGAGAAGAAGAAGATAGCTTTGGAAGGAAAATCTTTTTTTTTCAGAAGCTCCAAAGTGAAGAAGAAGATAAGTGAAAACTTACCTTCGGAAGAAAATTTGGTCTCAAAGGAAAGGAATGCTTCTAAAGTACTAAAGTCTGCTGCAGTGGACGCAAAAGTTTCCGAAGGTCAAGACTCCAAAACTTCCAAAGTCATAAAAACATCCAAAGATTTATTACTGAAAGTTCTTCATTAACAATAGTAAATGATCCTCAAAGCTTGCATATAGGATTTATTACTGATGCATTATCTTCTGTTCACTTTGATAAGCCCAAGACCAATGAGGCTTGGGTTTCCAAATGTAACTAACCATCTCTTTATGTGTAGGAACAACTAAAGACCAAATGAAATGTATGGATCATTGACAGTGGCTATTCGAGGCACATGACAGGCAATGGCTCTTTGCTTCAAAACTTTAAGAAAATTGATGGAGGGCCAGTTTCTTTTGGAGGAAAATCAGGTGGTTACATTACTTGAAGGGGCAGGGTCATAAATGGTAAGCTCAACACTAAAAAGGTAAACTTTGTCAAGGAGTTTGGATCCAATCTTCTAAGTGTATCCTAATTTTGTGATCCGAGACACAACATGCTCTTTACTAAGCATGAGTGCATTGTTCTCAAGCCTGGGGTGGTCATTCCTCAAGTACATATCTTGCTTAGAGCTCCCAGGAAAGGGATCATATACAAGATGGATTTGTAGAAAACATCCCCATCAGGAGAAGTTTCTTGCTTTCTATCTAAGGCCAATAGTAATGAGTCTTTCCTCTGGCATAAAAGAATGTGCCATATAAACTTTAAAAACATGAATAAATTAATTAAAAATGATTTGGTAACATGAATACCAAAGAAAGAGTTTACAAGTGATGAACATTGTGCTGCATGCCTGAAAGGGAAACAACATAAGGTATCTCACAAGCTAAAGGAACTGAAATCCATCATTACACCCCTACACTTATTATATATGGATCTCTTTGGCCCTACCAGTGTAATAAGTCTAGTAAGGACCTCTTATTGCTTGGTGATCATAGATCACTTCACAAAATACACTTGGGTTTTCTTCTCAGAACTAAGGATGAGACCCCTGAGATCTTGAACAGTTTCATTCTGAAAATTTAGAATCAATGTGATCACAAGGTCAAGATCAAAAGATGTGATCAAGGAATCGAATTTAAAAACCAAATCCTTGATACATTTTGTGATAAAAAGGGTATTTCAAGACAATACTGTGCTCCCATGACTCTTCAGCAAAACGGTGTTGCTAAGAGGAGAAACATGACACTTATTAAAGCTGCAAGAACCATGTTGTCTGACTCTTAACTGCCTATCACCTTTTGAGCAAAGGCAGTCAACACTGCCTGCTATATGCAAAAAAACGTTTTAATAGTTAAGACTCATGGTAAGACTCCTTATGAAGTGTGGCATGAAAGGAGACCTTTCATTGGTTTTCTCTGATCATTTGGATGTCCTTGCACCATCTTGAATACCAAGGATCAAATAGCCAAATTTGATGAGAAATCAGACGATGGACATTTCATTCGATACTCTTCCCAAGCTAAGGCTTATAGAGTATACAATCTCAAAACAAGAGTAGTTAAGGAGTCAACCAATGTGACCTTCAATGAGCACACACCCAGTGTGAAAGGTTCTAGTCCTGATTGTCTATTTGATCTTGATTTAGTTACCAACTTGTTTAACAAATCTTGTGAGAATGTTTTGGGATCTACAGATACCATATCATCAGATTATTCTAATCCAAGATTTGAGCTAAGAAGACTAAGTGTTCAAACTACTTCAGCTCCCGTGGTAACTAGCCCTGCAGTTGGAAATCCTGTCAGCCCGACAATGACAAATTCATCCGCTGATACATCTGAAGTGCCTGTAAATTCCAAACAGAGGCACAAAACTCAGATGAAGGAATTTCTAATGTTGGAGGAGATGGAAGTGGTGATAGTGATCAAGAATTTCTTGATGTTGATAACCACTCCATAGAAGACAATATCAATGATGTAACACACTCCTTGGATCAAGTCTCACTTGATAAGTGTGTTGATGTCGTGGATGATTCTCAAGCACCAGATCTGAATTTCAACAATTTAGATCCGTCCAAACAAGTTGCATGATTCCTCAACTGAGAATCCACAAGTCCCATCACATCACAAACATCATTGGAGATGTTGAGACTGGGGTGAGAACAAGAGGACAAACCCATGACAAAAATGTTTGTCTTTACTCTTGTTTCTTGTCCCAGATAGAGCCTAAGAAGATTGAAGAGGCTTTGAAAGATGGAAGTTGGGTTGTAGCAATGCAGGGCTTCAATTCAAAAGACAAAAGGTTTGGAATCTATGTCTTCTTGCTCAAGGGAAGACTACCATAGGTACCAAGTGGGTATTTAGGAACAAAAAGGATGATAAAGAAGTTGTCATCAAGAACAAGGCAAGGCTGGTTGTTCAAGGATACACACCAGAAGAAGGGATTGACTACACAGATGTTTTTGATCTTGTAGCAAGACTTGAAGCTGCTAGGATATTTTTGGCTTTTCTGCATCCAAGGATTTCAAGGTCTACCAACTTGATGTCTAGTGTGTCTTTTTATATGGGGTGATTGATGAGGAGGTATATGTCAAACAACCACCAGGCTTTCCCTGATTACGTCTACAAGCTTGACAAAGCTCTCTATGGGCTGCATCAGGCTACAAGGAAGTGGAATGAGACAGTAACACAATATCTTTGTCAGCATGGATACAAGAGAGCTACTATTGATGGAACACTCTTCATTAAAGGAACATGAAATGACTTTATGCTGGTTCAAGTTTATGTAGATGACATTATCTTTGGTTTAACTAATCCGAAGCTCTACAAAGACTTGAGAAGCTGATGAAGAATAGATTTGAAATGAGTGCCATAGGGGAACTCAATTTCTTTCTAGGATTCAAGTGAAGCAGGTTGACAATGCATCTTCATAAACCAGTCAAAGTATGTACAAGACATACATACCAGGTTTCACATGACTGAGTGCAAGGTTGCTAAGACACCTATATCCAGAAACCACTCTTTAGGACCAAATCTTAAGGGGGAGTGTGTTGATGAACATTTATACAGGGCTATGATTGGGTCTCTTATGTACGTCACTGCCAGCAGGCCAGATAACATGTTTGCTACATGTATTTGTGCAAGATATCAATCCAAACCCAGAATGTCATACCTGGTTGTTGTCAAGAGAATTCTCAGATATCTCAAAGGTGCTCCTAAATTGGGCCTTTGGTATCCAAAGAATTCTGACTTCAATCTGTATGCATATGCAGATAGTAACTATGGTGGCTGTAATATGACTGCAAAGTCAACATCTGGGGGATGTCAATTCTTGGTGGAAGGATAGTCTTATGGAAATGCAAGAAACAATCCTATGTATCTGCATGAACTGCTGAAGCTGAATATATTTATTGGTCCAAATAATCAATAATCAATGCAAATGATTCACTAACCAGAGAAAACCCACTGAATAAACACAACTTCCAGCCAAGTACTCAAAATTGCAATCAGAATGAACAAGTTTCAATATTTTCAATGATCTTCAAACTCACATAATAAACATGAATTAAAGGCTAAAATATGATAACAGTGAGCTTCCAGCCAAGTACACAGAATTATAATTAGAAGATTTCACTATTAGGGTTTTCCAAAAAAACTCCCTTACAATGATAGAAGATGACAATATATAAGCAGAGTGTAGTTTCGCTGACAGTTTCTGTCCTGACTAACACCTAGTTTCACCTGTGTTTCGCCAGGTGACCTAGGTCAGCTGATTACGAGCAAAACTATAGTTTTGCTCGTAGTTTCGCTGGGTCAGTGAAACTACATAAATACAAAAAATACAAAATACATGGAAACAAACTAACATTCAACCTATTACATAAATAACAAAATAATCCTAACAGCTATGGTAAGTCCAACCTAAACTAGATCATCAACATTGCTGTGCAAGCTGCTGTGCTTAAGTGCTTTGGATTCAGAATCAGATGCTAGACTATAGATTCAACTTCAATAAGACTCCTTCCACATAGACAACAACAGTGCTATCTCTATCACAGAGAATCCAGTTCAGCACTCAAATACAAAGCACATCAACATCAGGTATCATTTGATTAGAGATAATTTTCAAAAGGGATTGATAAAACTAGTCAAAGTTAACATAAATGAACAATATGCTGAATTGTTCACAAAAGCTTTTGATGAGCAAAGATTTAAGTATCTTGTATCAGCTATTGGGATGATTAACTTTGAGTAGATTTTTCTTACATTAAACTCAAGATTATTTTTAATAATATGTGTGTCTTAGGTTGTCCATATCGTTACTATATAAGCCCAGTTTATTTTGGAAGAAACTTTTCAAAATAAATTCTTAGAATTTTGAAAAATTTTGGGTATATTTTCCTTCGGAAGACATCAGTTGTCTTCGAAAGAAAATTATGTCTTCAAAACAAATAACTACTTCAGAGAAGCTAACCTTCGGAAGAAATTTGAATATATCTTCCGAAGCATATAGTTGTCACCAAGTACTTATCTGTTTTGAAGGACTATTTTCTTCCGAAAGCAATTAAGTCTCGAAAGCTTTATTCTCTTATTGAATAAGGTTTCTGATATTTGATATCCTTCAAAGCAAAATCTATCTAGGAAGTAAAAATACTCTAAGTATTTTCTTCCAAAGAAAATTTTTTATAAAAATTAAGGAATATCTCTCAAAACCAAATTGGCTTCGAAAGTTTTTCTCAAACCTTCCGAGACAAATTACCTTCAGAAGATTTAAACTTCCAAGAGAACTACCTTTTTGGTCACCTTTTTCAGAGGTGGGACAGAAATTCGGGTTTCAAATTTTATTCGTTTGCATTAACTTTGTCTCAAATCCATACCATATAAATATTTGTACAACGGTTCCCCCTCTCTCACTTCTCCTTCATCTGCATGATTCAAACCCTAAATTCACCCATAAACCGACCTTGCTCTTACCTTTCTTCACCTTAAAGCTACTCAAAATGGCCAACCCTGATCCCCGAAACCAACCAGATTTCTTCATGCACTTACACAGGCAACATAATCAAGTTGCTTTGTTGATGTCTGAGAAAGATCCTGATTTCTCAGATGTTTGGTGTTTTTTTATCTCTAACCAACTACCTTAATGCACTCACAATCGACCCTCAATATACGAAAGTTAACTTTTGGAGTTCTGGAGGACCTGCCAAGAGGTCATCCTGGACAGTAGGAAGGCACTGTCTGCACAGTGCAGGGGAGGACGGTATTCATCACTCCAGTCACCATCAACACCCATCTAAGGCTGGATGATGAAGAGGGTGACTTGTCATTCCCTAAGTCTGCTATTAATAACTCATTTCGGCAGATGGGCTATAAAGGGGACTACTCTGTAAGAACCTTTAGAAAGGTTAAGGTCTCATACTAATGGAAGTACCTCCTTATGTGTTCATCCACTCCCTATCAAACAACATGGAGGATGGGACCAAGTTCCTGAAGACCTTTCCTACATAGTCCATGGAATGGTTCAAGGGGTCAGTTCAGGTATTTTAATTTTTATATACAAATTTGCTTGCAAACTTGGACTCTTTAGAATATTATAGTTCCCTAGATATGTTCAGTACATTCTTAACTGTGAACTGGGCTCACCGTTTAAAAGGAACAGGTAATGTTCTTAATTGGGATAGATGAAGCCCAGCATCTTCAAGACAATGAGAAAAACCAACTATTGGCTTCTCAGGGGTAGAAACAGCCCTGGTCCAAAAATGTTAGAGCTTTGCTCAAGGTTACAACATGGCAGCACCAAATGTTGAACCCACACCTTCTATATCTGAACCCCACACAGCCACAAATCACATCACCTACCAAAGAAAATCCAAACAAACCCCTGCTCAGTCTACTCAGGTTGAGCAGGCCCCAAATCACCAACCATGTTGTAAGAAGGGACACTAGAGCTCCCACTTCTCCTATAGCAAACCACTCCTATTATTTCTATGATTAGTACTGTGGTTTTCTCATGCTCAGCTTGATAAGCTCACAAACCCAGCCTTAAGCCTTCACTCAGAGTCTCAAAACTCTAATGATCAACCTTCAGGAGAAAGTTACCATCCCCAGCCGCTTGACCTTAACCAAACAATACCCAACCTTGAATTCTATGATGATAAAGATATAGGATTCAGTGAGTACCATGAATATCTCTTCTTCACCCCTGGTCAAGGAGAGATGAGTGCTCCTGTATCACCTATATCTACCACATCATCCACCACAACTGAGGTGGACCTCCTTGAACCTGTTCAGGAGGTCCATATGGAAGAGGCTCTCACTTTGTAAGTGATTACATCATTTAGACTTGAACCATGGCAACCCAGCCATTGACCTCTTTTAAAGCTATTAGTATGCATGGGAAAATAGCAGCCAAGAAACAGAAGCTGGTGATGAGGAAGAAGACCTTGGTCCTATTCTCTCATCCCCCTATGATTCTTCTAATGAAGATGAGGGGGAGTATGAAACTAAAGGTTCAAATTAACAAAACTCTACACCTATTTAATTCCAAGGTTAGTCACCTAGAATCTCAGATGACTAACTTACAAAGAAGGGTCAATGACCAGCAACTTGAGATCAACGATCTCAAGGGCAAGTTAGCTGAGAGACCCATCCTGAGGACTTAACTAGGCCCAAAAGAACCTGTGGATATGGTGGACCTAACTTCTAGCTCCCTTATGCAAGAGGGTGATGCTACCAAAAAGGGAGAGAAAGTTTACTTACAATCACAGAACCTGGGAGTTCCTCTCAGAGTATAGACATGGATGATTCACCACCCTCACTTGTAGTTGTCCATACTTAACAACCTCCTCAAGTCCATATGAATGTGGACTCACTCATTCAAAGCTTGTTTGAGGAGGGTATACCAAGGGCTATGCCTACTCCATCTCACCCTGCTAAAAATCTGATAGTGGGATGGAGGTATAATGATCAAAGGAGAGCCCTGGTAATCTCTAGGTCTTAGGCTCAACAAAAGATTTTCAACTTCTATAACCTTAAATACTATGAGAGCACCTATCTAGTTGACCTCCCATTGCCAACCCCATGTCAAACAGGCAAGCTGTAAGGTTAGCTAATAGGATTCAATAAGGGTGCTTAAAGAATTCAAGCTGAGAACAAGATTATATAGAAAGAGGCTAGGACAATGTTGAGGTGGACCCTAAGATTAGCTTCGAAGGGGAAACCTTAGCTGAAGGCTCAACAGTTGGCCTGTGACCTTGAGACAAGAGCTTCTTCTGCACCCTCAATGCCCATTACCCTCAGTGAGGCACCAACTGGTAAAGTTTCTCATAGCCTCTCTCTAGCTAGAGCTTAAGTGTAGAACCAAGCAATGAAGGCAAAGCTCTCTCCAACCGAGTCACCACAGGCTGTGAGTGACAAAGATAAAAGGAAGATGACTTCTAAGGAGATTGAGGAGGAGAAAAGAGAGAGAAAAGAGGAAGGCAAGTGGAGAGACTTCATGCAGGATCCCTCGCTTCATGGAAGCTGCAATCAGGGCTGCCCCCAGGCCAAGTACTCAAGATGACGAGTTAAGGGTAGCCAGATAAACTTTTGGGGTTTTTGAAACTATAACATTGATGAAATCATCTTATCCCCTTGGAGCAATTAAGTGAACTGACTTACATGGAAAGGTCAAGAGGAGGGGAAAGAAGCTGAGGATGCAGAATGCTCCTTAAGATCCAAAGAAGAAAGAAGGAGAAAAAAGATCTCAAAGCTCCTACCTCTCCCCTGTTCAGGAAAACCCTAAGACAGAGGGGGGCTACGAACAACAAACTCAAGAAGTTAGGGTACAAGGTAGACAAAATATG